>APFE030678122.1:54058-125066 GCA_000404065.3 Pinus taeda
TGAATGGAAGGGAGAAAACTGCCAAATTGGGAACGGCTATGGTCGGATTTGATGCAGGAGGAGATCAGGCGGAGCACCAGAGACAGTTCTTCATCTATGCATGATGAGGAGAACTGTACCTTAGCGAGTAAGGCGAAGAAGGGGAAGGGTAAGGTTTCTCTTTCCGAATCCAGTTCTTCCAATGATGGGAAGAAGGTTGACAAGTCGAAGGTGAGATGCTTTCGTTGTCATGAGTTGGGCCATTATGCTACTAATTGCCCAAAAAAGAAGTCCAAGAAGGGATCCGAGGAAGGATCTGAAGGTGAGGCACTTGCTTCACAGTTTGAGTTGGATTTCACACTCTTCGCATGCATGGTTTCATCCATGATGGTAAGTGGTTGGTTTCTTGACAATGGAGCTTCTTTCCACATGACCGGTGACAAAAGTTTGTTCAGTACTTTGGAGGAGAAAGATCTCCAGATACTCATAGGGATGGGTAATGATGAGAAGTATAGTGTCTCAGGTGTAGGCACGGTTATTTTTCAGAGGGAGCATGGAGCCACCTTACCTTGACCGATGTCAAGTATGTACCAGGACTGAAGAGAAACTTGGTGTCAATCGCGATGCTGGAAGACAGAGGCTATGATGTAGTCTTCAGAGATGGAAAGGTTTTCCTTAGACACATCATCACTAGACAGGTGAAGCAGATTGGTTCACAGTTCAAGAACCTGTATGCTCTTAAGGTTCAAGATGCATGCAAAGCCTTGAGCAGCAAGGCAACTGATGGAGACTTGGTGGTTGAGAGGGAGGGTATATTACCTCTCAACATGCAGAGCCAGAAAAAGTCTCAGACAATTGTGGAGGAGCCACGATTGGTGCAGCAGCTTCAGGAGGTTGTGGAGAAGCCACAACAGGGGAAGCTGAGTGGAGATCGAGTAGAGACATTTACTCATCCAGAGACCTCCAATAGCGGGAAACTTCGAGCCAGGTGGGCTGAGGGATCACATGCAGCCATACCTCCAGGTAGGAGGTGGGGCGATATGGATTGATAGTCCCAAGGAGGAGGGGCAGGAACCTTGAGGTACCCAACCTCTTGGATGAGACCTTGCTACGGGAGCCCCGATGTGGAGTAGCAGGAACTGACTGATTGGGTAGAGATAGATGCGGATGGAGCGGCAGAGAGAGTGACAGTGCGGGGAATCCGAGGATAGCGCATAGCTAGCAGGCTGCAACAATGCGAGAGGCACAAGTGTTTTGCACAGTGCTAGGTGGCACAGAGAGGTGTGCAATGGTGCGAGATGCATGAAGATGTTGCAGTAGCGCAGATGTCAGAGAGGGAGCACTTGTCAGCAGCCAGTAGAGCTTCAGCATCAGAGTATGTTTCTAGCCCAACAGGGAGGTCAGTTGGGAGGTGCAGTGCGGATGCAATGCCGGGAGATAGAACCAGCAGCAGCACGGATGTAGTCAGAGATCAAGGTGACAGAGGCTAGAGCAGTCAGATACTGAAGAGCACAGAGATGCAGAGTTTTCAGTCGACAGAGGCAATAGCAGTCAGAGACTTTGATGATAGAGCAAAGTGGATCGGCCAGATGTGTTGCATGCAGAACATTCTAGAGTTACAGGATCGGGTTTGAGAGGAAGCCTTTCTTGTTGAGAGGGAGTGTTGAAAAGTGTGCAACAAGAAATGCTTGTTGAGAATGCAACAAGATTATGGAGCTTAGTGGAAAGGAGTCACCTTCACTAAGTGGGCCCGCAGGCTATTTTTGGCGCAAGTCTATTTTTAGACTATGTCTATTTTTAGACATATGGATCATGTCTATGGATTGCAGGTTGCTGTTTATGTATGATTGATCAAGTTGAGAAAATAGATGGACTTCTATTTTTGATGAAAGTGTGAGTGATCACAGTGTGAGTGATCAAGTCTATTTTTAGACTGGATGTCAAAAATAGAAAAGTCAAATATTATTATCTCACAATAATATTTGGACTATAAACTTTGTCTTATTCTCTTGGAGCACTTCAGTTCGAGCTACGGATGTGGCACATGCAATTGCATGAAGGAAATACGTGGTTCTTATGGGTTAGTTGAATATTTGCATGCATGACTTCAGTTAGAACTCAAGTGAGTTGAGTTTAGTGGACTGGAGGTGCCGTTGATGGAGTTGTGTTCAGTTTAGCTTTTGTTAAACTGGTTGTATTTAGTCTAACTGGCGAATAGACTAGAGATGAGTTGGGTGAATTAGTTATTAATTAATTCACAAGTTATTAACTCATAATACAACTAATGAATACATCAGTTACCTCAGTTGCATGTCAGTGCATGTTCAGTTCAGCAGGGACAGGTGTTAGAGAATCAGATTGCTATCAGTTGTGACTATAGTTGTGCACCAGATCTTGCACAAATCAGGGGATTGAGTATGCCAATGATATTGCCCACATTGTAGCTTGGAAATACGTGATTTAGCCAAGGAAATTAGCCAAGTAAATACGTGGTTGCCTTGGAATTATCATCAGTTCTTGAGCAGTTATTGAGCAGCGGAGGCAGGCAAGCAACGAAGGAGATTTGAGCCAGTGATTGATTCAGATCTGAGCTGTATTGTGTGTAACAGAGGTGGAGATACTTGTGAGAAGTATTATGCTGTGTAATGTTACATGACTCAATAATTAATATACAGATAGTTGGGGTTTTTAGCGAGATGCTTTCCCCGGGATACATACTGTGTTAATGTGTGAATGCTCTTGATGTTTTATTGTTATTGATGCTGCTATATTGATGATCAACGTAGAGGAGCTTATGTATTGTGTATGTTTTCCGCAATAGTACATGATCAGGATAATCTCTGTTAAATATGTGTTAAATTATTCAAAATTTCTACACATTCACCCAAGTATGTTGCAAGTCAGTTCTCATGTTCATTTTGGTATTCAACTGATAGACTACTTGCTATGGGTGTTTCCATGTCTCCAGGTATCACAAGTGTTCATCTGGCTCTCAGCAGTATAGGTACAATGGTCTCCAAGAGAGAAGAGACGAAAACATTTTTCATAACAGACTTGGGGATGCAGTCGATCAATTGTCCATGGGCTTACTTACTCATGAAGACATCAAGTTGTTCATGGACAAGGACATTAAGAAAAATCATCACAATGTGCAACATCATGAACAATAGCTAAAGGAAACATACTAAATGCAGCGAATGTAGAAAATGCAAGAGGAAGTTTTTTGATGACATAGAGTTGGAGCAAAGTTGCAAGATCAAGCAGATCAACTGATAATGAAAGAAAAGTTGGAGACTAGGGCTATGAAGTGACAACACGTCATGAAGATTGAGAGAAAGTAGAATATGGAATAAATAAGGAGTTTCATTTGTTGAAGTAGTAACTCAGGAGGAACATGATGCTGCAAAGATAGTCCAATGGGTTGCAGCAGGAACAGGAACAACAGCAGGCACAACATGCACTCATGGATGAAACTATGCTAGTACAAGTTAAGGATCCATCCCAAAAATTAACACATAGAAAACATGGTGAGCAGTGATGTTGAAAACATGCAAAGGATGATAACATGTGCATTGTAATGTTGAGTCATGTCAAGTGTAATTCAAGTGTCAACAGTTGGATTTGACAATCATAGTGTAGGTGAAGAGTCATGAGGGTAGTTGAACTGTCACAAAGGGGTATGTCAAGGGTAACCCCACCCTTTGTTATAAATAGTCCCTCATAACTCATTGTGAGGCTTTTGGTAAGCCAAGCTTCTAATAAGACTATATTTTAGAAGGCTTGGACAGTATTGTAATGTGCCTTGGCTTATCCACTGCACATCTCTTTGGAGGAGCAGGTGGATGTGGCTGTAATGTTCCACTGATGGGGCTAACAGGTTTACATGGTGTATTGTATGATTGTGACTTACACCTCTTTTGTAAAAAGATCCAACACAATTTCATGCATATGTTTTTATTGTAGTTGGACTGTTCCAATTGCCTTAATGATATATGTTGTTTAACTTACGTACTTTTGTATGAACTAATTTGTATGCAATTATATGAATCTTGTTGTTAATGTGTTGCATATGTTGTTAATGATTTCACCATCCATGTCAACTTCTCTACCAGACATTAGATATAACTTTCTCATGAACTGGGCTATATCAGTCGTCACACTCATCTCAGACTAATCCATGAGTGTTGTTCATGTTATCTTACCTTGTAAGTTGTGATAGCCACATCTGTGTTGACTGATCTACTAGAAGCTATGCATGTCCTTTGTGTTGTGTGTCCCTATCCAAGCTGGGACTAATCCCTATCAAACTCGAACTCATCTTCACCTTCCTCTCCCTTTGAAGTGTTTGAAACTCTCATACTCATTCCTTGACTCACTGCATCAGTCACACCCTTGCTGATGACAGAGTTATTTTACGTGCCTCTGTGCAACGTTGTGATCAAGGCATTACCTTACAACCCATTGCTAGGAATCCTACACCAAATGGTCTAAGGTCAAATTGGGACTTCTAACTGTGCAATCCCCTTGACATGTTGGCAGGTCCAACACCATCAACGTTTCTGATGCTAGAAGGAGGGTTGATGACATGCAGTGTCCTATCATCTAGTTTTGAAACTTTGCATATATTTCATGGAGTCTTGAATTCTTCTTCCCCTGAGGTGGTTTTTGAATCTTGAATATGTCTCCATCTCAGGGAACCTTTTCAATATGTTGTCCACTCACACTTATGATGGTGAAGGTGAAGTGGCCTGGCCTGAGCACTTACATAAGCTTCTTTCTATCATTTATGAGGAAGGTGATTTTACCAACAAATAGACCAGTCTGTTGCTTTCATTCACAGTTCGTGAATCCCGATTTCATTGGGTGCTCAGCTTACTAGCTGACACTGTGCACTCATGTGAGCACTTCTATGATCTTATTGAAGACACGTTCCATCATTTTGATCCAAATCATCTTGACCATAAATAGTTACAACAACAGAGGGCTCCGCATGAGTCCATTATTTGTTTTTGGAGTGCTTTCGTGACTTATAGTTTCAAGCTTCGAGCAACCATATGAAGTTCGCTTATCTCTAGGACTAGTTCAAGTACTATCTTAAGAAATCAACTCGTCCTAAGAGGAAGCTTGGTATCAATCCTCACTCAACAATCTTCATTGATGGAACTGCACAATCTCATGTGGGAGCAAGCACTATCTCAACGGGTTGTTTGCCTCCCTTTCATTCAACAATTCAACCATCACCATGTGATGTTCAGGATCGTGTTCACCCACCTGTTCAACCTTCACACCCTCCGAACATCACTCCACACAATTTTGTCACAGATTTGGTTGTGAGTCCTTCAAGTTCTCATATGCATTCCTTTTTTTGACCTCCTTTGTACCTAGGTGTTCCTCTAGATGATGTTGTCTTGTGTTCATCCATTCTGGACTCTCCACTTGTTGTGAATGAGGAACAACCCACTTACGGAGTTGGTGTTGCACAAACAACATGTGCTGTCATTCATGAATAGTATGAGTTGGAGCTTGAGCATCAACACTCAACGAAATATGACTCCCTTCCATCCGAGCACCCTCCATTCTTTCCTAACATCGTTGGTGAACCTGCCATCCATGATTTTGCATTTGTGCCTTCATCTATGGATGCACCCATTATTGATCTTTTGTAGGACACACCGTATGTTAGCCCATTATCCAACAACAGAGAGGACCAATAATTCATTGAAGATACACTTGATATTTCATCTACTATTTCCAGAAACATAGACGGTGAACATCCTTCCTTCTCATCTACCCCTCTGTGTGATTTTTCAAATCATGAGGATGCCAATCAACATCTTGAATTTTCTGATCTTGGTTGTTGTGATCTCTTCACCTCATCATTCGATCATGATGTTGAGTCACTCATTGTTAATCCGTTTAAGCCACTAGTCTATGAAGATCCATATGTCAACAAAGTTGAAACCCCACAGGCCCTTGAGGCACTTTAGCCTGAGATGATGCTCATGTCATGCCCTCTTTATCCTGAGCTTGGTTTCACTTTCGATCAAGAAATTGTTCAAACACTCAAGGCTCCTCATCACTCATATGTATGCACTCAAGATCAATCTAACACTCTGATCACACTTCCTCCACTCGAACTGCACAATCCCATTGCTCATGCATTGGAAGAGTCTTATATTGCCAAAACTTGTGCATGACACAAGTTATATTTGTTTCTTTCCTTTTCTTACATGTCACAGTCAAGAGTGTGCTTGTGCTTCAAATTTGCACGTAGTGTCACATAGCACCATGATAGGTCCATGGACTGTCTGTCATGCACATGCACTCCCTTATGTCTCGTGGGCACTTTGAAACATGAAGTGTGGTTGTATTCACTGTTATATCTTGCTTGTATTCTAGTCCACACAACTGGGTTACTCGCAGACCAAGCCTTCACCCCCATGGGTCTACCAATGTGTGGGTGGCTGCATTGGAAGTGTCACTTCACATCATCAAGCCCTTGCACCATTAGTGTAGGAGTAGGACTAGTAATTGCTTTCATTGGTTTGCTTGCATGTTTTTTTTCTTACATGATTTGTTTGATTGTGTTTTTTCATGCTTGTTTGTTTACTTGTTTCCCTTTCATTTTCACTTCTACTCTTCCTTTTCTTTGTTATTTGTTAGTTCATTCGCTTGTTTTGTTCATAGAATAGTTTGCATGAAACCATGTGTGACTCATGAAACGAGATGGGTAAATTACATGAGGGTTTGTACAAATATCACTACTTGGTTATCTATCATCTTGCCTCTATATCATGAAATTTTTGCTATTAGTCCATGATACACTGAAGAAAAATACGTAATCTTTGAAGTGAACCTTGGTGTAAACACAATGCTTGTGTGCTAACTAGTGTCACATTCTCTACTCTATTATTTTTGGGTTAACCCTTGTCAGCTCAGTAAAGTAGAGTAAGGTGATGGGGAAAACCTTAATAGGCACATCAAAGATACATTAAACTACTTCTCTATTGTATTAACCTATTTTTCTATCAATAAGTCATGATCCCTCCTCTGCCTTGGAAATGAATAAGTGATATGCATAGTGAAAATGAAAAATGAAAAAAAATGAAAAGTCAAAAAATTCAAAATGAAAAATGAGTAAGGCGAAAGAAGAGAAATGCTTCTAGCATAGGGAGGTGATGTAAGAAACTATGTCGAGGTACTGGCCAGGCTCACTGGCAATGAATCCGTGCTTGTGTTCCAATGTGACTCCACTGGGGTACTGTGTAGGCCTGTTGGTAGTGGAGCAACACCAGAGATGAAACTTAGACTTTAATGAGTATACTGCTTGTGAACTTATATACCCCTCAACACCAATCAAAACAACTATGTTACCTTGGCTTGGAATGTGTTTTAATCAACCAAGAGTCTGGCAGATGCTACATCTTACAATCAAGCTAGTGTGAAGCCAAGACAAGCTGAGAGCTGAACAATACTTTGGAGGTGTTAGACTTTCTTTTCACGAACAAGGTCCATTTAGAGAGCTGGAGTTCTACAAGTGTCTCACCAAGTGTTTTAGTGGATACAACCACCCTCCAAATTTTTGCTTAGCTTGTTTTGGAGCCTCCCTACCAACCTTCACAATAGTTTTCCTTGCTTCATCATGTCCTCAAGCTTCAGTGTCTTTCTTACTCAAAGGCAACTTGTCAATCATAGTTTGATCATTTCCCTTCAGAGGTTGCTCATCTAGACTTGCTATAGCTATAGGCTAAGCAACTACTCAGTGAAATTTGTGCATTTCTGGAGCGCATCTAGCCTTCCCTTCAAGAATTGCACAACTCCCTCTGACAGCTTGCTGGGCCCCAGGATTGTGTAATCCTGCCAGCCAACCCTCCCAGCACGATTTGCACAATTTTTCCCATCAATAGGGAGTTTGGCGCAAGATTTGCACAAATATGGGTAGGAGTCAACTGTTGGTCCCAGAAATTGTGCAATCCCCTTGGGCGGTTAGCCCAATTTATAGTCAGGAATTCACATTTTTCTCCAGTAGTCAAGCAGTCTCTTGCATGTGTAGCTGAGTTGACCGGTTCCCTCTAGGACTGAGAAAAACAGACATGCATGCATGGGTTGTCTCTCCCAAGGCAGCATGCAAAGGCATCCCTTGTTTCAGGGGTCTATGCTTAGCAGTTGGAGGTTACATGGAAGGAACAATTCAAAAACCTCCCTCCAAGTGTCACTTCCCCTAGATTTGTGGCATGTGTGTCACAACATTGATGTTATCAAAACTCATCAACTGAATGTTGTAGAGCTCATTCCCCACATCTACCTTTTATCTCTGACATCCCATATGACATCTAGGAGTAGTCAACACATTCATCTTAGCTATTTTGGGGTAAGCTCACTTCCCATGCCTTATGCTCCATTTTTGTTGATTTTTGTGTATTCTCTTATGTGAGTTATGTTTGCTTGATTTCTTTGAACACTTGCTATTTTTTACATGTATACCAACTTTTCCTAGCTCTATTTCAGTTTTTGTTGTTATCTCACTATTGTCACATATATGAAACTGTTTTACACGGACGTCCACCCAACCAACGAACTGCCTCACCCACATGTATGTTGATCTATTTGGTAAATATCTCATTCATGTTTTGCATGCACTCTTAATCATTTCTGCTATCACTTAGTTTCAACATGCATTTCATCGACTTACTTGCTATCAGTTTCCCATCTGCGAATTGGGCGAACCTTGGCCCAGTAAATGCCTTCACCAAGGCTGCATTATGCAATCTAGTGAAGGAAGGCTCATTTTCCTCTCCAGATTTGCACATTCGGGCCCAAATTTTGACTCCTAGATTTAATTGCACATTTCTGGAGGTCAGTGGCTACTTAGCCCAAAATTATGCGCAAATCTATCCTTGGGCCTACAGTCTTTCTCAACTAGAATCATGCATTGCGCAATCCCAGTAGCCAAGAAACCAAGTGGATTGCACATTTTGCATTTCCAATAGTCATTTAGTCTCCCAATAGCTCATATTCTGCCTTGTGTAGTCTTGGAAATTGGTCTCCTGACCTCCTGGCCAAAATTGCGCAAACTTCATGACCATTCACCCAGGTATGTTGCAAGTAAGTCCTCATGTTCATTTTTGTTTTTGACTAACATATTACTTGCTATGAGTGTTTCCATGTCTCCATGTATCACAGGTCTTCATCTGCCTCTCAGTAAGATAGGTACAATGGTGTCAAAGAGAGAAAATATGAGGACACCATTCAAAACAGGCTTGGGGATGTATTCGATCAAAATTCCATGGTCTTACCTACTCAAGAAGACGTCAAGTTATTCATGGAGAAGGACATCAAGCAACAACATCACAACGAGCAACATCATGAAAAGCAGCTGAAGGTAGCATACTGAATGCATGGAATGCAGTGAATGTAAGAGGAAGGTTGTTGACAACATAGATGTGGAGCAAAGTTGCAAGATCAAGCAGATCGACTCATAATGAAAGTAACTTTGGATACTCAAGCTATGAGGTGACAGCGCGTCATGAAGATCGTGCAAGGGAAAAAGATGGAACAAAGAAGGATTTACATGTGCTAAATCAACAACTCAGGAATAACATGAAGCTACATAGATAGTCCAATGATTTGCAAGAGGAACATGAACAACAAAGCGTGCAACATTCACTCATAGATGAAATTGCGCCAATACAAGTTGAGGATCCATCCTAGCAGCTGACCCACAGTAATCATGGTGAGTAGTGTTGTTGATCACATGCAAAGGATCCATCAACATGCATGTCATTATGCGCACACATGAAATCCAACCCATTTAACACACTTACCAAGGTGAAGACAAGAAGAAAGTCAAACTGGGATTGAACATGCACTTCGACAAGTTGATGCACATGACCACTATTGGGTTGCGTTGTATTCCTTCCATGACTAGCCCACATAGTTAACCAAGGGGTTAGAGAGGGGCATGAGACTCCCCTTCATTGCGTTGATTGCGTACCAGGGAGTCACAAGGAGTTTGAGGGGCCCAAGTAACCCCACTCTATGGGGTCTAGGGTAGCGCCCCAGAAAATTTTGTTTTTTGGACCCTATATTAGGTTAGGCAGACCCACATATGCATTTATGCATGTTTTTTGCACATGGTTTTGGACACAATGGTTTTCAGTCCATGGTTTTGGACACGATGGTTTTCGGTCCATGGTATTGGATGCTTCGGCATGTATAAATATGTATTGTAACATTGAAAGGAGAATAATGAAAAATCAAGCTGGTAGTCCTGGTTTTGGGATCTAGGGGAAATCTATGTGTATATGTGTTATATGTGTTATGCTCTCATATTGTTTATTTTTTGTGTTTTAGAATTCATATGCAGGCAATTTTTGTATGGGGTTAAAACCTACAACCACCAACACACACTTGAAGATCAACACATAGACTATGCATCAATGTGTTTCCAATTCAAGCGTACCCAAGAAGACCATGCGCATGTTAGTAGATGAGTTGGATGAAGGGGCCAAACCAATGTACTAGTTGTAACGAAGGCAAGAGTTTGCTTCAGTAAGATGTCACCATGAGGTGCATGCACACCATCATGGATGACCAAGCTTGGCATAAGCTCACTAGCTTCACCATCACAAGTATGTCACAAAGTTGCTCTCACCACAACGGATCCAGTGTCACTGATTTCATGTAAGGCTTGCTCAAGCCATGTTGTCTCACATGAGTACATGTGCATTGTAATGTTGAGTCATGTCATGTGTAAGTTGAGTGTTAATAGTTGGATGTAAGAGTTATAGAGTAGGTGAAGAGTCATGAGGGTAGTTCAACTGTCACAAAGGGGAATGTCAAGGGTCACCCCACCCTTTGCTATAAATAGTCCCTCATAACTCATTGTAAGGCTTTTGGTCAACCAAGCTTCTACTAAGACTATCTTGAAGAAGGCTTGGATGATATTGTAACGTGCCTTGGCTTCTCCACTACATGGAGCTAGTACATCTCTTTGGAGAAGGAGGTGGATGTGGCTGAACGTTCCACTAATGGGGCTAGCATGTTTAGATGGTGTATTGTATGATTGTGACTTAAACTTATTTTATAATAAGAGCCATCACATTTTCATGCATATGTTGTTATTGTAGTTGGACTATTCCAATTTCCTTAATGATATATGTTGTTTAACTTACGTACTTGTGTATGAACTAATTTGTATGTAATTATATGAATCTTATTGTTAATGTGTTGCATATGTTATTGATGATGTCACCGTCTGTGTCGATTGCTCTTCCGGACATCAAATATACCTTTCTCATTAACCTGGTTATACAAATCATCTCACTCGTCTCAGACTGATCCATGAGTGTTGTTCGTGTTATCTTACCTTGTATGTTGTGACTACCAAATCTATGTCGACTGCTCTACTGGAAGCTGTGCATGTCCTTTATGTTCTGTGTTCCTAGCCAAGTTGTTATTGATCCCTGTCAACTTGCAACTCACCTTCACGTTCCTCTCCCTTTGAAGTGTTGGAACCTCTCATACTCATTCATTAACTCGCTGCATCAGTCACACCCTTGCTACTGACATAGCTATTTTACTTGCCTCTGTGTGACATCGTGGTCAAGGCATTACCTTACAACCCACTCCTAGGACTCCTACACCAAACAGTCTAAGGTCTAATTCAGTCTTCTTACCAAAAATATTCCCTTGACATGTTGGCAGGTCTAGCACTGTCAACATATTTTTAGAGCTATTTTCCAATATGTAGTCAAATTAGGGGTATTCTTTAGTAAGCCACAAACGGACGTGATATGTCATAGGTTCATTGAGTGAAGCCCCTGTGGAAGCAACAAAGGCCTTTGAACTTCTTAAAGAGGCTATGTGCCAAGCACCGATCTTAATTGCATAAGACTTCACAATTATTTTTATTATGGAATGCGATGCCACAAGAAATGGAATTGGTACTGTTTTAATTGAATAATGAAAACCCATTTCTTTTGAAAGTCATCCAATCAAACAAAAGTATTTACACAAACCTATTGATGAGAAGGAAATGTTGACAATACTAATGCACTAAAGCAATGGTGATCTTACCTAACGGGAAGATACTTCAAGGTAAAAACAAATCATGATAGTCTTAAATACTTTTTGGAAAAATTATTATCTTCATAAGAGTAGAAAAATTGTGTGACAACTATTATGACTTTGAAATCATCCACAAAAAATGTAAGAAAAATGTTTTTGCAGATGTACTCTGAAGAAAGGATGAGTATGTGGAAGCATTGGTTTGTGGCATTTTTATTATCCAACTTAAGTGGATAACTATAGCAAGGGATGAATGGAAGAATGATGAAGAGGTTTGGTCACTATTCAAAAGTTGCAACAAGATCCTAGTACATTTGATACATTTAGCTAGAAAAATGATTAATTGTGGTACAAATATCGCTTATTTCTTTGTAATAATTCCCAATTAAAAGAAAAATCTCTTTTTAAATTTTACACCTGTCCATTAGGAGGGAATTCATGATTTTTAAAAACTTACCATAGTGTCAATAACAATTTTTTTTTGGATGGCCTCAAATCTGATATTGAGAAGTTTGTGGCAAAATGTTTTGTTTTCCAACACAATAAAGTTCAGCGAATTAAGACCTCCGGTCTGTTACAAACTTTAGCCATTCCAAGATAGCATTGGGAGGATATCTCAATGGATTTCATCACAGGTTTAGCCAGGTATGAAGGAAGGAGATTCATCATGGTTGTAGTTGATAAACTTACCAAGTATGCACACTTTTGTGCATTATGTCATCCTTTTAAAGCCAACACAATTTTCACTGCATTTGTGGAAACAATTCAAAAGTTTCATGGAAACCTGAAGATTATAATAAGTGACAGAGATCACTTTTTCACTAGATAATATTTATCAGAACTATTTTATTATCTTGGTACTCAATTAGGTCATAGCTCATATAATCATCCTCAATCTGATGGGAAAACTGAGATACTCAATAAATGTTTGGAAGGATATCTTATTTTCTTTGTATATAATAAACAAACACAATGAGTCAAGTCGTTACCTATCACTGAATGGTCGTATAACACTTCCTTCCATAATATAGGAAAAATGACACCATTTATGGCCCTTTATGGATATCATCTGCCATTCATCACATCATCTTTAAGAGAAAATTATAAGGTTCAAGTAGTGGAAGATCACATCAAGCATCAACAAGTTTTCCAACTCTTAAAGTATAACCTGACTATGGCAGATAATCGAATGAAATAATAAAAAGATCATCATGACATTGAAATAATTTTTGATGTAGGTGATTGGGTGTTTTTATATCTATAACCATAAAAAAATGTCTCTCAAGAAAGCTACGAAGGGTAATAAATTTTCACCCAAGTACTACAATCCTTATAAGGTGTTGCAAAAGATTGGTACTATGGAATACAAATTGGAGTTGCCTACACCTGCCTGAGTAGAACCAGTCTTCCATGTTTGATGCTTAAAGAATCTATATGTAACAAGTTTCTAGTTCAAACAATTTTTTTATAACTTGACGAAGAAGGAAAAATCATATTTGAGCTTGAGGTAGTCACAAAAACAAGAACCCGACAGTTGCAAAATCGATTAATTTTCAAAGTATCTCATTAAGTGGAAGAATTGTCCATTGAATATTTTACATGGTAGGATGAGAATTTTATAAAACAGCATCCATAACTACTCAAGCATTGAGGATAACACTTTTTTTAAGGAAAGGGGCATGTTAGGTCCCGATAATATTAGTGTATCCCGCTTATTGTTATTATTAGTGTAACCCTCTTATGGTTATTCGTGTGTCCATGTAGCCCACATATTCTTATTATGGTGACCCATAGAAGCCCAATATTGTTAATTTTATGACCTTAAATTATTATTGTTAGTAGGCTTTGATTAAATTGTGATCCCTTATACTATTATCTTTTTTTCCCCAAGGAAAAATTGTAACTTTGATTATATATTAGAAAATTACATGTTGTAGGTGCTTCAGAAGAAGCACATATCAAAATTTGTTGCCAAGCCACGTACATAGAAAATAGTCTGTTACATTTCTATAACCTAATGTCCTGTGATAACTATACAAGAGATAATAAAAAATTATATAGTTTTATTGTGTACCAAGATATATCAGTCAAAATAATATCATTGCCAAAATAAGGTCTTATACTACTATATATACAAAGGACGTCTTGTAATTTGTATAGAAGAATTGTTCATTTATGGAATGTAAAGGTGATCCAACTTGATATTGGTGGCAACCCCCTTATTCCACCTATACTTCTATTCGGTTTCATTTGTTTCCTTGTTTATTGCAGCATTTATTATTTTTAGCACTTTTTTGGGTCCTAAATTTATAGAGCCGTTTTGACCCCATAAATGACTTTTTTTTAGGTCTACAGCAAGCCCATACCCATAAGTAAGGGATTTGTTCAAGTCCTATTGTAATCGAATAGATATTTCCAACAAGGTATCGTATGTGAAAAATAGAGATAATATGACCAACTTACGACCCTAAGAAGTTGGTTGCCCAACTAACCCCAACAAGGCCCTCAAACTCTTGGTGTTCCATCTCCTAAGGTTTGGGTTATCCCTTGTTTTTCAATAATAAATAGGCCCTTGATCCTCATTGTAACATAGTTCACAAGAATGTAGCCACCACATCTCTTCTAAGAGACAGGTTATCATTACCTGAGCTGGTTTTATTTCCATTATGTTATGAAGAATATTTTAGTATTTGATATTAACGACATGAAGTGTTATTTATGTTGCATCTCTATATTTATGGATATATCTATAATTTTTTAAATTTATATTTAAGTTTAGATCCATGGTATCAAAGCACACTGTTATGTTTATACTTTTCTTTGCATTTCCCCAACTTGGTCGAGATATAAGGAGTTAGGGCTTGAATTGATTGAACCTTTGCAAGACCAGCCTCACAAATCCCAATATCCTCCCATGGTGGAAGAGAATAAATGCAAAAGGGTAGGATATCCTTTTGAAATCTTTCTCGAAGAATTGATAGACGGACAAAGGAATGTGATGCTACCCAAAGGTGATGCATCTTATTCCAGTAGCTACTCTGGAAGTGCCACACCCTTTAAGGTACAAGTTAACTTTGACATCCCCATATTTGAAGGTCATAAAGATTTGGATGTTGTAGATAAATGGTTAAATATACCAAAAGGATACTTTTATGTTCATGATTTTTTTAGCAGAGAAAATATTTCTTTTTCACTTCTCAAACCCTCCTCCCACATCTAGAATTGGTGCAAAACCTAATGTGAGAAGAAGGATCAAAGTACACCCTCGTTATTTTGAGTTTCACTTACTTGAAATTCATTCTGGGACACAATCAAGAAGTAGTACTAGCCTGTCGAAAGCTGTGAGGATAAATATATAAAGTGGAGCACGATGTGGTAGGGAAGAGACCAAGAGATTCTAGAGTTTACCAATGTTTTTCGTACCCTTCCCACGAAGTTGGGTATCAAGGATTCTAAGTGACATTTGCTACTCAAGTAATGTGTCTGCCTAGATAGGTACATCAAGGATGAGATGGAGTTCTTGGGCATCTCCTCACTCAGCACGACATACCGATATGTTGTCAAGATTGAGCAAATGTTTAAACAAAATAACCAAAACTTTGTATATGTGAATATAAAGTAAGGGAAAGGCACCTCAAACCACGGAGAAAAGCATAAATCCAAGGCGGGGTTACCTAGGACAACCTGTTGAAGACATAAAAAAATATCAAGTGAGTGTTGGGCCAAGTACTCACTGGTGGCCAAGTTGAAGCCTTTTAAATTAGATGTTTGTTCCTACTCTCAATAAGAACCCAACATGGGGAATGACAAAGGGAAGAAAATCATTGATGCAAATCTCATTTCCACTGTGGCCACCACCAACATCTAAATGAATGAGCCTAAAGATCGAAAGGAGGGGGAACACATCTTCCACTCATAGATGTGCATGAATGGTTATTCGTTATATTTCATTGTGGACAGTAGGAGCCAAAAGTACTTGATTTCAGCATAGGTTGTGAAGTGGGTGGGCCTCGTGGCTACAGTAAATCCGTAACTGTACACCATCAGGTGGATTCACTAAGGATGAGATCTTTGTGTTAGCCAGTAGTGTCATCTTCCCTACAAAATCAAGCCATTCATGATGAGGTATTGTGTGATGTTTTCCCTCATGACTTTTGTGATGTATTATTAGGAAAACCATACTTGTGGAAGTTACATTGGTGATATGGGTAAAGACCCAAGTTTTGATGTAAATTTTGATGAAAATATGTAAAGTCTCCACGAATTATGGATGTGGAGTGTGTAGGTAGTTAGGAGTAAAAAATGGTTTTTACCCTCGTTTATGTAAAGTTGATTCTGTTTTGAGATCCACCCATTGTCCACAGACCATGGGATTGCATGTAAAAGACTATAAATAAGTGTGTCTTAGGTATTCTAAGGCATGTCTCTGTGTTTCAATGGAAGGAGTCTTAGAGAGATAACACAAAGAAGTAAGTCATAGAGGAAGAAAAGGCTCTGGAGCTAAGTGCACAGAGGCTTATAGTAGTGTCTGCAGCTGAGTGCGCGGACCCCTGCATCTGAGTGCGCAGGGAAGTTTTGAGTCTGTAACCTTTTACTAAAGATCAATAAAGAAGGAATTTGGAAAAATTCTTGTGTTTATCTATTCACTGTTGTTAATTATGTTGTGTTATATGATGTGATTGAAATAATGTCTTTATGAACTAAGAGTGTATTGATGTGTGAACCTATTAGTTAAACCTCCTTAACCGAATGCAACACATGTTCAGTATTTACGTGAAGAGTATAATTCTTTATGTTACGTTTATTAAGCACATAAGAAAATATGTGTGGATTCCAACCTGAGGCTATTGTATGATGCACATAAGTAGATAGATTATCTGTTAAGGGTCCACAAAGACTGATCGTATACCTTCGCATAGGTCTAGGGGCCATTGAAGGAAGTTACAGTCCCATTCCCTAAGGGCTTAGAGGTCTACGTTAAGGTAGATCTAGGGCATAAAAGGACATCACACTGATCTCCAGATGTGGAAACTTTTTTCCAGCCTCCCTCCATAATGCTTCAGGTGACACTTTAGTCCATGCTACGTAGGCTCATGCTGAAAGGGCCACTAGTGTAGCATTTTGTTTCGCACAATTAACTCTAAACCTAGGTCAAGACCCACTAATCCAACAAATAGTCCCTTTTCCAGGACCAGGATCTTTATAATGAGATGTGTGTGTTGCATCTTGGAATCCTGCCAAGAAGGAAATTGAGAAGTGATTGGATAGGAAGCTTCGAGAATTCGCAATGCAAGAGAATAGGAATATGCACCTGTCAAAGGAGTAATGGTTGGATAGATATTTGTATATAAAAATCCATGAAATTTGCTTTTGTACCTTCTCGATCAAACTATACGAGTGGCTAGCTAAGTTGGCAAATGACCAATGAAAGCAGAGCCTTGACGGGCCAATAGTGTGGACTCCAGAGCTAGTGTGAAGGTTGGAAGCCTATGTTGACAAGATTTTGCACGCTGTTGACCACTGGCTCAATTGAATTATAAGAGGATTTGTTACAGATTTCATGGTTAATACCTCAGTCAGGCATAGAGAAATAGAGTAGCGCTTCTTCAAGGGTCCGCGAGGTAAGTATCTTAGATCTTTGAATACTTAGATTTAGATGCTCTTGTGTGAAAAATGGGTTATTCCATTGCCATGATGTTCAGATCTATGCAAAGTGGATGGATCTTCAAAAACCGAGAGAAGGAAAGCCTTGAATATAGCCCATTGGTTGGACCTCCCTCATGTGACGACGAGGGAACAACACAAGCCTCACCGCAGAGTGCGGTATAGCTAATAAGATAGGGTTTTCCATAGATACATCATCCATCCAACCCACTACCTTTTCCTCAACAACATAAATGCCCACACCACTTCCTCCACCACCGTCATTCAACATGTCAAACTTAGTAAAGCTGTCGATTTTCAAGGGTATAGGGAGTGAAGATACATATTATTTCTAGTTCATCGAGAATTATGTATCGACTATGTAGCAGATCATGAATGACAACATAAAGAAGGCACACTTAGTTATTGCTCTACAGGATTGCATGATGACATGCTATATTAAGTATTGTACTGATCATCCTTTAGCAACATTAGCAGTTACTAAGGATGATTTAAACAAGGATTTTAGTAAGCCTAAGTATGAATCGTAGTCATTCATTGGTTTAAGGAAATCATGATGAGGGTTGTTGAGATGCCCTTAGAGTTAGATCAAAGTTTGAAATGTATGATCTATGAAGCTAATATGAAGCCCACAAATGGTCAGCACCACGAATAGTTTATAGCCTCGCTTCTACCCCACTTAAGGATATCTTTGTCCCAACAAAAGATAGGAACTCAAGCAGAAGCCCTGATAATCATGATGAGATTGCACAAGACATCTATTCAAGGTGTGACCTTGGGATTCCAATGGATTCACTCACAATTGCAGAAACCCTGCTTGGAACTACAAAGCTTAAAAAAAGAGAAGGAGGGTAGGGCAGAGGTGCGCGAGCAAGTTTGGTGCCTCAAGTGTAAGATCTAGGGGCATGATCAATACCATTTCCTTGTCTTCATGAATTATGTTATAGCGAGAGGACCAATTCCCTTGAGGCAGGAAGCTCCAGCGGGCCCTGTGCTATGGTGCACTATTTGTCAGGTGGCTAGAAAACATGTAATAGATAATTCTCATTTGCTGCAAAAGTTTGCTCAAATGCCACAAGAATTATTCTATGATTTTTTCAAATCAGTGGGCGATGATGAGCGCAATTGTCGTAGCTATGAATTGATGAAGGAAAGAATGCCTACCTATCGAATGCAAGCATAAACTCTGCCTATAGATTAGGACACTTGGGGAGCATGTGGAGGATATTAGGGGTGACGATGAAGCCAAAGAGGATGGCCTTATAGAGGAAGCGATTAGGTTATTTTCTATAACTGTGGGACACCGGGGCACTATGCACGGGAGTGTCAGAATCAGACATGCCCGTCATGTCAATATTGTACCCAGTTTGATCACACTATAGAAGAATGCCCTGTGCTGATAGCTAAGATGCCACAGAAGAAAGCACAACCAAAACACCCTACACGGAACTTACAAATAATTAGGGCTGAGCCCCACAAGGAATATCCAAATGTCAATATCATGCTAAGAAGCAGAGTAACAACAAGGGATTATAAGGGGAAATAGCCCGAAGAAGAGGATGGGTTTGCAAGGCCCTAGAAAAGGAAGCGAGTTTTGATCTGGCATGCACAAAGGAAATATATATGGAAGAAAAGAAAATCTTCGTTGAGGCATCTATTTTAGGAAGTTAGAACGAAGCAGCAGAGACTAGTGTGCCTACAGAGGTTGATCCCTCTATACTTACAACATTCCTAGAAACTTGCATGAAACTTCTGCATAATAGAAAAGATGTGAAGGGTTTGCATGAGTTGATAAATAAGTATGTTCGTAAGAAAACATTCTTGATGGACACTGCATAGTACACAAAATCAGAAACATAAGAAAAGAATAGGGCATGAGATGAGGCTCACTACATAGATAGGAGATTATGAGATGGACTAGGTTATTTTGGATTTGGGGTCTAACGTGAATGTGTTGCCTAAACGAACATGGGAATGGATGGGGACACCTATGCTACGGTGGTCTCCGATCTAGATTGGAATGGCAGACCAATAGAAGATCATCTGCATGGGATGTTACGTGGATTAATAGTAGATATCGAAGGTGCGAGCATGTTTGTTGATTTTGAAGTAGTAGAGATTGTTGATGAAACAATACATACCCCATGCTCCTTGCAATTGAATGGGCCATCGATATAAATGGAGTTATCAACTTAAACAAAAGGATAATGTCATTTGAAAGAAAATCGCTTTGCATTGTAGTACAATTGGACCCTTGCGGAGGGACCATGCTATACAGAACCAGTGCGTGACTATGAGGAAAGTGATGATGACTTAGACTAGATTTATAAAATAACTGCGGGGCATTAAGACTAGATTAATCCAATAGCCAATGGAAGGATTACATGGGATGAGGAAAGTTCTTGTACCTCAAACTCAGATGAATAACTAGAGCATTTGTAGAATAGGATGCAGGAAGTATCTACATTGTGTTGCAACATGATGACTAAATAGTTGCACTATGTGTCATCAGAGGCAAGAAATTTACCCTATTATGATGGTTTAGCTGATGTAGAGAAGTTTTTGGATGACTATGAATGGGAGGGCCCTGGGGATCATCTCTTCCAAGCATTGGATTTGGCACTATGCGCTATGACCATATGATGGTGGGCTATGCACAAGGACAACTTTGATGAATGGTGAGATTACATGAGGATGATGAGGTTCCAATTTTGTCGTCCTAAAGTTCAACTAATTGAAAATTACAATGGGATAAATGATCCACGTGATCATTTACAAAAGTGGGCCAAAGTTTATGGCACGAAGCCACAAACAGATTCGATGCACTTATTTTGTCATACTTTGGATATAATCCCTATCAATTGGTACCTGGAAACGAAGCTCCGCTATGGCACTGCAGAGTGGGACATATTAAGGGAAGGATTCTTACTGACCTTTAGTTTTGAATATGGGTTTGAAAGAATCAATGAAGCTCTTAGGGAGTCAAGGGAGTGATCTTCAGAATCCATATGATCATTTGGAGTTGGTGCAGCCCGATTGGAGCACCCAGCTACACCATGCCCTGGAATGCAATAATGTGACCGCTGAGGGGGAGGATAAAGATCTAAGGAATATCAATATTCTAGAGGCAGAAGGCCATTGTGAAGTTGAAGGTCCACAAATATAGAACCAAAATATCATCGTGGCATTGAAAACCAAGCAAGTAAACATTTGTACTGAAGTAGATCTAAAATTTTTAAAGATCAGGGACTACTGGGATGATGCAACATTGGATAAAGTAGCTGAGTTACTCTGTGAGTACCAAGATATTTTTCCGACCAAATTCTTAGACCTAAAAAGCATCATAGGTGACTTGGGTGTGATGACAACTACTTTGAAACTAGACACGAAGCCTATTAAGCAGAGGTTGGATCACCTTAATTTCAAGTACAAGGAAAATGTCTGTTTGGAGATGGATAAGATGCTTGAGGTAGGCATTATCAAACCTGTGGAGGAATCCGACTCGATGAGCCCGATTGTGGTTCAAGAAAAGAAATAGAAGGGAGAAATAAAGATTTGTGTAGATATGAGAAATCTTGATGATGAATGCATCCATGATCCCTTCCCAACATCATTTACAGATGAAGTATTAGACAATGTTGGAGGGAAGGAGGCCTACTCCTTCACTGATGGGTTCTCTTGGTACCAGTAGATTAATATCGTGCTAGAAGACAGAATCAAAACAAACTCCGTGACTAAATGGGGTTGTTTCCAGTATATAGTGGTGCCATTTGGACTCAAGAATGCGTCAACGATATTCTCTTTCGTAGTCATCATGGCACTGAGAGAGTTTATTCAGAAATTCTTGGACATATATTTTGATTACTAGAGAGTGTTTGGGTTAGTAAAGTGCCATGTAGAAAGTCTACGTTTAATGTTGGATACATGCCGAGTATATCAGATCGTATTAAACTTGAAGAAGTGTTTTTTTTGCGTCCCCTTTGGATTTTTACTAGGCCATGTCGTGTGTAAGCAAGGCTTGATGGTGAACCCTACCAAGATCACAGTCATAGTAAATTTAGAGGCTCCAAGAAGTGTCAAGTAGCTGTGTGCAATGCTTTGACATACCAGGTATTAGAAAAAATTCATCAAGGCTTATTCCCAAATTACCGTGCCCATGGAGAAACTACGAAAGAAGTACAATACGTTCTGTTGGGATGAAGAATGTCAACGCAGCTTGGATGTCTTAAAGGAAAGAATGGTCACCATGCCAATTTTTTTCTTCCGGAATTGGAAGAAGGAATTTCGTGTGCATGCTGATGCCTCATGTATTGCGTTGGGAGAAGTGCTCACATAGGACGGTGAAGGAGAGATGGACCACCCTATATCATTTGAAAGAAGGAAATTATCAAAAGCTGAGAAGGATTACTCAACGACAGAGTGTGAAGGATTAGTTATGGTGTACAGACTTCAAAGTTTAGGCATTATCTATTCGGTCGACATTTCAAAATGTATACAGACCATTCCACCTTGAAATACCTGGTCAATAAGCTTGTGTTGGAGAGGAAGCCCTGTGTTGGGGAGGAAGATCTCCCAATGGCTATTTCTATTTCAAGAATATGACTTTAAGGTCATTGTGAGGAGAGGTAGGTTGAATGCAGGAGCTGACCATCTATCATGGATTGAGACAATAGAAGAGCCCACTAATTTGGAGGAAGGGTTTCCTGATGCATAGCTCTTTACAGTGCCTGTAGCGGATAATAATTTTGCGGATATCATCCACTTTTTGACTACTAGAATGAATACAGAATGATATACTAGTTAGCAAAATAAGGAACTAGTGGTGCACATGGAAGATTTTTTGGTGATCGTTGGACGTTTGCATAAGATGGATGTTGTCAAGATCTTGCAAAGGTGTGTGCCTTATTTTGAGCAGACCAACATCTTAATGGAAGCTCATGGAGGGGGTGTACAAGGAAATTATGTAGGAAAAGAAATAGCATAGAAGATCTAGTGCACAGGTTTATGGTGGCCTACGTTGCATAACAATACCAAAGCATATTGTATAGCATGCGATCCATGTCAGTGAATGAGCGTACCATTGCAAAGGGATGAGCTACCACTGAATCATCAAATATCATTGCAACCATTTAATAATAGGCAATCAACTACATCAGACTGATTCAACCCCTAATTAAGAAGACATGTGTGCACTATATCATCACCATGATGGAGTACCTAAATAGATGGGTAGAGGCACAACCGATTAAGGATTGTACATGGGCTAACACAGTGAAGTTCTGATTTGAGTATGTGTTAACCATATTTGGATGCCTAAAAATATTGATGAGTGATTAGGGTATGCACTTCCTAAATGAAATGATCAATGCGTTGATTGAGGAGGTCCACATTTATCATAAAAAGAGCACACTATATCATCCTCAGGCTAATGGAATAGTTGAGGCCTTCAATAAAATCTTGGAGAATGTAATGCCAAATATTTTCAACGCGCTGTGAAATGACTCGGACAGACATGTACCTGCAGTGCTATGGGCATGTAGGACTACTTGTAAGAAGATGACAAGACCAATACCTTTTCAAATGATCTATTACGTAGAAGCGGTAATGCCTATGGAATGTATATTGAGTAGTATACGCATAGCCGCTTTCACAAGGATGGAAGATCACAAAGCCTTGGAAGAGTAGCTTGCACAAATGATGGAGATTGAAGAAGACATATTCTTGGTTGGATTCCATCAGCAAGTACAAAAGGAACATGAAAATTCTTGGCATGATCAGCACGTCAAGTTGCCCATGTTCAAGGTAAATAATTTGGTTTTATTATATGATAGTAAGTATTATCACCTTGATTGAACCTCAGGCTGAAGGAAGGCAATGCCAGGGTAACCACAAACCACGCTTAGCCAAGTAGATAGCCCTACTAGGCCAGGAGAGGACACTCTCCATAAGGATCTCAGCCAAGGTGACTAGATCAAGAAAATGATATTAGGATGGGTATCGTAGCACAAGTTTTGATTTGATTTTGAAGGGTTTCATTGGATTAGGAGGAGCCAAATAGTTAGGGCAAGGAAATTAGGTCAAAATTGTAGGGTGCTCAATGGGGCAAGGTAGGTAGAAGGCTTAGCACTCTAGGGTTTTATGGGTGAGGTGATTCAAGAAAGGCAAGGAGCTAGAAAGAGAATGTAAGCAACATGCATTCTTCCTAAACTGAAGGAAACATAGACTATGAATATTTTCCCAAAATAGAGCATAAATATTATGGGTTCTACATATCAACTTGAAAACATTCACTTAAAAGCAATGAAATGATTGATGAGGTACAAAAAGAATTCTAACATATGATCACAATAGAGAAAACTAAACTAAACATCATACCACATGGATCCCAAAGAAATAGTTGCAATTTTTCATTAATCTCCTACTGAAAACTAATAGAAAATGATGTCTGCTCAAAGCCTAAGCATCCAACTGAGTCCAACCCATTACAATGAGAAAGAAGAAGAATATATATATATTGTTTCAACCTCCTCCCATCCTCAAGGGTCGAATCCCTAAGATGAGGAGCTAATCTAACCAAAACTGAATAAGAAACTAGAATATAGGCATCCTAACAACTTGCCTCGAAAAGTGAGGAAACTGATTCATTTTTCCTCAATATGACATTTAATCTAATGAATATACCTTCTAATACTTATTATCCATCATATTTACATGCCTATACATAATTTATGTCAGTAAAACACCATCTATGAGACGAAACTCAAAATTACAGTCAATGCACAGTCAAATAGACACTCAGCATAATTTTTGTCCTATGCGCAACACCCAAGCCCTATGTGCATCACTTTTTGCAGGTCCACTTTTGAGGCCTTCCCGGTGTCCAAATTGAGCTCATGATAGCTCATTGGAAATATCTTCAATAATTACTTCTAGAACATTTTTCATTTCTTCATTTGAAGCTCGTTTGATACCTCAAAAACGGATTCTCCTAAGGCTGCTTTTGTGTGTCAAAAAAAGGCAGAAAGGTCATTGTTTGGTGTTTTTTGACCTTTGGTTGACCAATTCTACTCTAAAGTCTTAGAATATTCTCAAGGTGCAAGTACTCATCATTTTAAATCCAAAAATTCTCACCATTCCTCCATTGGATCCCCCTAGGAAAAGCGAGCCAAAATTTATGTGTTAAAAATTGCCAAATTTTTCGAAAGGAAACAAATTCTTCAAACCCTACTCAAAATTTGTAGAAAACACCACCATAAAGTGTCTTGGTTAGCAAAATAAGCTTCAACAAGAAACATAATCCTATAATCCTCCTTTTTGCCTTCCAATGCTTGTTTTAGCCTTCTTTTCATTTGCTTGACCCTTATGTTGTAAATCTTGTTCTGGGTCTTGTAATGGCAAGCCATATGCCTCATGATTCGATTGTCCCTATTGGCCTTTTGGAGTAGCTTCTCCAAATGAAAATTGAACTTGTCAAGCCAATTTTCTCTATCCTCATTAATTTTCTTCTCAATTCTTTGTTTTGTAATCAAGGTAGTTGATGTTTCTTCCTCTTGCATTACTGATTTTCCCTTGTCACTTTTCCTCTTTGCTTTGAGAAGTTCCATCTCCATGAGGACTTGTTTGTCACTTAGCTATTTGTTCTCTTGTTCAAGGTATGAAATGACATACTTAACTCTCACCAAGTTGTCCATCAGCACTTGGATCTATGCATCTTTTTCCCTTATGGTTATATTTTCGTTAGTTGCCTCATCTTCGACCTCCAAGTCAACTGTCTCAATGCCATGATAGAAAGGGAAGGCCCCTTCCACATTTTGTGGAGAAAACACTTTCCTATTTACTGAAAACAATTTTCTAGCCCCTCTCTGATATGTCTGTAGGCTTTTGGCTTCTCAACAACTCTAGTCTCTTTAGCCTTCTCACTTTTCCTTACTTGGGCACTATTTGAAGGCCTTTCTGTTTTTGAAGGCACTACTGGAGGAATTTGAGGACCCCTGAAGATGTCATTAGAAATGAATGTCTCCCAGTAGATGTTAAGGACGTTGAGATGATGTAGCACAATCATCTTGATCAGGGAATAGTGATAGAGACTACTCATTTTGTTGGGGGTATGGCCTTTTCTATACAATGTAGGCCATCTTCTCGATGTTCCTTAATAAGAAATAAGGGATGCTCAACATTTTCACTCTTGTAAAATGCATAAGAATCATAATGCGATAGGTGTACAATCTAGAAAATATCCCTTCACATGTGAAATATTCCATAATGATCCTCATTATAAGGGAATATTTGTCTTCAAGAAACTTGAAAGGAAAATTCCTCTTCTTTTCATTTTTGTACCTAAATTTGATGTATCGCTGATAATAGTGCTCATCCAAATCTTGTGCCTTATACCATTTCTCCCCCACATTTAGAATCCTTGTAGCATCAACAATGATGGAGGATGAGACTGTAAATGTCACCCTAACAAGAGTTACCTTGTTATCATGGAGATTGGCTACAAAAAGCCTGGCCAGCTCAGGATGATGTTGGACTCTTTCCACCCTCTCACAATACTCATAACACCCTAGATGCTTGAAACAAGTGACAGTCATATGATAAGCCTGTAACTCTCTGATGTTTGATGGTTCCTCCTAGATAATTTTGCCTCCCTTGTGTGGTTTTCTTTGATGTTGAAGTTCATCTCCCATACTCTCACTACCACTATTTTCCTCCTCATAATATCTATCCTCTTTTTAAATGTTTGTCAAATTTGGAAGCCATGTAACCCTAGAGAAGGTAATAAAGGAGTAATTACTGGTGATTTAGGGATAGGGGAAGGGGAGATGAACTTATGTGGTGTAAGATGGAATATAACATGAAAATGAGAGGGGGGGTATTCCTTTTGAGAGGGGTTATTTAGTAAATATGGTTTTAGGATTTTTTCTTTGGGGATTTAGGGAATAAGTGACATGGAGGGATGTTTTTGATGGGATTAGTGTTTCAAAGAAAAGGTGGAGGGATATATAGGAGGGATTAGGGTTTAAGGAATGAGCGGAGGGATGTATAAGAGGGATTAGGGTTTCATTTTTGAAATATCAAACCGAATTCAAACTAATGAATTAAATGCCAAGAGGATAGCTTAGAGATCACACTTACTTGTTTATAGGCTATAGAAGGCTGACAAAATTCTTTGAGTGTCTGATGGAGTGTTTTTACACTTGTTGGCCCTATGTGCAGCACCACCTGTAGGTGTGTAGTGCTCCACCTCTATGCACAATGCCATTCAAATTTACACTAGAGAAACTTCCCTATGTGTAGCACTCGGCTCCTATGCATAGTGCCCTGTCCCCTATGCGCAGCGCCTCTTTTCCTTAGCCACCAATTGGCCTCAATTCCCATCTCCCCTTCAATTATTTTCTTCCTTTTTGTCAAATGAAAGTGATGAGTTTGGAAAAGGAGTGTTGACATCTTATATAGAGATTGATTTTGATTTTTCATTAGAAAAACCCACTTTCTAATGTTTTGGAACTTTTTCTTCTTTCCTCTAATTCTTTGTTTAACACCTTTCTCTCTTTGTCTCTTTTAGGTGGATGATGGATGGATTAAACTGATTTTTTCAGTGGTTTCATCTTCTTGCAACAAGGAGAAATGTTTGAGGTAGCTAAGAACACTTATTACATAAAATGGATTGAACTACATCAAAAGAATATAAATCAACTACAAATACTATGTTT
The DNA here is from genome assembly GCA_000404065.3 of Pinus taeda. Classification (NCBI taxonomy): domain Eukaryota; kingdom Viridiplantae; phylum Streptophyta; class Pinopsida; order Pinales; family Pinaceae; genus Pinus; species Pinus taeda. Next base: position 81,484 of record APFE030678122.1, read on the forward strand.
TCATCTCAAAAACATGTTTTTGAGATGAAAATTACATTAGTGACAAAATATTTTTATACAATCATTATGACTTATTGGAAATTACTCTTTGTTTATTTGTCATCCTCATACCTTTGCTTCCCCTTATTTACACTTGAAATCATGCTTTTGACTTGGAAATGAACCCTAAGACCTAATGGCAATACCTTGGAAATCAACCCTAAATACTAATGGAAAGACAACTACCTTGACACCTATAGTAGCATATTTGAAACCTCAACTGAATATAACATGGAAATGGGTCAACAAATGTACCTCATGTGGGAAGATTTGATTTTCTAAGAAAAAGACAACCATTAGTGGATCATTTTAACATGACCTAATGGAATGAATAAAAATTCAGTATGAGACACCTAAAATGAAAATCCATAGAGTAGATTTGATCCCTGATGGAAATATGCATATACTAACCCTAACATTGGCCTTATTGAGGATGGCAGCTCCTCGGAGGTGACAATAACACCATAGATAAAGTGCCTAGATGATTGGCCCAATACGGTCAAACAAATGAAAGACTGCAAACTTTTTTGATTTTTTTTTAAGAATGATGACTTGATACAAACTAAAAACTGACTCATAACCGACTCCTAATTGACTCAAAACCAACTAAACTTAGCACAAATAACTTAAGCTTTATAGCCTTCACTTTGGGCGCCAATATCAAATGACATTGTACTTCAAATCTTGCAAGGAAAGCAAACTAGTATATACAATGACAATGAAGCAACTTCAACAAACTAGATCAGAAATAGTAGCGTTTCAAGAGCCTACCATTCACTAGTCCTCCTGAGCATTCTTTACCATCCATTTCCTTTAATAAAAATGCATTCTGTCCTTGATAGGCTGAGATATTATATGGTCCTTTCCATAGATTGTCAAACTTACCATGTTTTCCCTTTTCTTCATTTCGTGCATCCCATTGCAATAGTACATCTTCCAGCTGAAACTTTTTTTCCTTGGATTTGCAATCATAAATCTTCTTTATCTTCTCTTGCAACCGAAAAGTGTTTTGGGAAACCTCTTCTCTTGTTTGTTGAAAGTGAATCATTTGATTAATCTGGCATGGGATATAATATTCTTCACTGCCAGCTTCTTACAATAATCTCATGACCGGGACTACAAGGGATGTGGGAAATGTTGTATCAGTACCTTATACCAATTGAAAAGGTGACATGCCTATTGATTTCTTACTGCGCACTCTGTCGGCCCATAAAGCATTGAAAAGCTTTCGATGCCAATTCCTTTTGTTTGCTTTCAACATCTTCTTAGTAATCTTTACCAAGGATTTATTTGAAGACTCAGCTAGTCTATTTCCCTGTGGGTAGTATGCCGTGGAATGACCCAATGTGATATTGTATTTATTGCAAAACTCAACCATTACATTTGACTTAAATTCCGATGCATTATCTGTAATAATATTGTGAGGGAAACCAAAACGAGACAAGATATTGAACTCTAAAAACTGAATGATTACTATGTTCGTATCTTGCCTTGTTGAAATGGCTTCAATCCACTTGGTGAAGTAATCAGTAGCCGTCAAAATCCATCTGTGCTATGCTGATGATGTAGGATGAATTTCTCCTATGAAATCAAGCCCCCAATGCTAGAAAAGTGCATTAACTACAACTAGCTACAAAGGAAGAGAAAGCAACTTCCTTTTTCCTTGAAAAACTTGACATTCATGGCAGCTCATGACTATCTTATATAAATATGAAAACAAATATGGCCAATAATATCCTTCTCTCAAACCTTTATTAGCTATTTTTTTTCCAAAACAAGTGACCACCACAATCTCCTCTATGAAAATCATTCATTACCTACTGAGTTTCATCTTCAACCAAGCAATTAAGGAGAGCCCCTTCCAAATATTTCCAATAGAGAGCACTATCTAAAATGCAAAATTTTGTGGACTTTAGTTTTAGTGATCTACCTTAACTTCTTAACATTCCAAGAGGAGGAGAAAGATGTTGAAGAACGTATACTATATAAGAATACCAAGGTAAGTTGAGAAACATCTCTGTTACGTGAATGAGTGTGCCACTATCTTCGTCATCTGACATTTCTGTAATGAGATATATGTCTAGAGGATGAAGATTTGACTCATCCATGAGTTTTTCCAATCCTTGACCTTTGATCAGTTTGGTAGTCTTAATCTCAAGATCATACTCTAACATCACTATTATCCACTTACGTCTTCTTCCCTCCAGAACGGTTTGCATGAGGACATGTTTGACAACCGCATTAGTAACATATGCTATGGTATGTGAATGCAACATATAAAATCAGAAATCCTTCAATGCATTCATAAGAGCCAAAGATTGCTTCTCAATGATTTTATAGTTTAAAGTAGCATCTCTGGTAGTCCGACTAAAAAATCCAATGGGTTGTTCCAGCTAATCCTTCTTTTGCATCAACACCGCAGCCAAAGTGTGCTCAAATGAAAATGAAAATATAATAAAATCATGAGTATAATCGGGATTGATAAGAACTGTGGCTATGGTCAAAGCAAGATTTACCAAATTAAAATATTTCATGGCATCCTCAGTCCATTTCACAGTGCTATCCTTCTTCAACATATTAGTTAACTCATGTAAATGCTCAGCTAAATATGGTATAAATCTGCGTAAGAAGTTCATCTTACCATTGAAATCTTGAATTTCGTTTTTGTTGCGTGGAAAGCATATTTGTTGGATTGCCTCCACCCTTGAAGGATAAATCTCAAACTTCCTGCATTTATGAAAAACAATCCTTAGGCGTTGTAAATGCTCATCATCAGAACCATAAAATACTGTCAAGTCATCTAAATAAACTACCAAGAAGACATCCTTCTTGTCAGTGAAAGCTAGATCCATTACCCACTGAAAAGTGGCTCCGACATTCTTCAACCCAAATGGCATCTTGACATAATGAAAAGCTCCCCATGGTGTTGTGAAGGAAATTTTTTCTTGGTCTCTTTCGTGCACCAAGATCTAATTGTAAAATGAGTAGCCATCTTGTAGTGACATCCGTGATGCTCCAACTACTCTTTGCAAAATATGGTCCATCTTAGGAAGAGGGTAATTATCTTTCAAGGACACTTTATTCAAGTTTCGGAAATCAATGCACAACCTTGTCTCTCCGGTCTTTTTTCATACAAGGACCAAATTTAAAATCCAATTAGAGAATCTAATTGGAACAATGATACTAGCTTTAAACAATCTATTTGCCTCTTTCTCGATGGATGGTAGTAGCTTTAGATGAGTTATCCTCAACTTTTGTTTAGAAGGTTTTTGATCCAGCTTGATAGGAATAGTATGTTGAATGATGTTCTTGTCATATACTTTTAAATTTGAGTAATCCCATGCAAAAACATTAGAAAATTCAGAAAGCATCTTGACATACTTTGCCTTTGATTCGGGAGACAATTTTTTTGATAATTTTACAAGTTTGGACTGGTCTGTTGTCCCAAGGTTTACATATTCAACTCCCTTGTCAATAGTAACTGAGGTTGGTTTTCTCGCCACATCATCTTGATCAAACAACTCCTCTAAAGGTATTATACCTCTAGGAATAACGTTATCCTTCCGCTGTAAAACACCCATTTGATTTACCTCAATGTCTTGTTCATCAGAATCACAAACATCACCAATGAAACCATTCTTAAACTTCCTATCATTCTGCAAAATGGAATTCATTGTCATCCCAGAAAACTTGCCAATATCTCAGGTTATCAGGAATAGTATGCCTATGTTTAACATGAATTTCAAATTTATTGCTAGAATTCATTAGAATTTTCAAGTTTCTTGCTGCTATAGCAAGTGAATCAACGATGATATGTTGACTTCTCGGCACAGCTGTCAAGGTGTATTCTAGAAACATTTTCAAGATATCTAGAACTGTGTTCCTATAAGCTCTCATCCATGGATGCTTTTCTTGATATTCTCATTTTACTTGTTTAATCACCAGCTCTGAATCACCATAAACATAAATACTCTTCGCACCCAGCTTCCTCAAAATTTTTAGACCTGTAATCAATGCCTCATACTCCACTTCATTATTAGAGAAATAAAAAACTAATTTATAGGAACACACTATAACATTACTGGGGACTTTGTCTGGATGAAAAACAAGACTTCGAATCCAAATTCCAATACCTACACCATCATTACCCAAAGCACCATCGAAGTCGATGCTCCAAAGGATGACTTCATCTTCTAGATGTTGTAATTCTGCTTTACTTTTGATCTTACCTTTGCTGGTTACTTCACTTTCCTACTCTTCACTGTCTTTCTCCTCCCGTGGAGGCTGCTTAGAAGGAATTGACATTTTTTCATTTTCTTGATTAAGAACGGCTCTAAAACTCTCAGAAATTTTTGGTACATCATCTATTTCTACAAGTTGAATATCTACATCATGAAATCCACTATCAGTGTACAAAAAAAAGACTCTAAATCTGTATGCACAACATTTATCGGATGATTTATGGGCTTGCCTTTACTAGTGATCATATACTTCATCTTCTTTTCCTGGTACAACTTCCTCAATTGACCGAAAACAAGGATTGTAGAAGAATAGAAGTGAAGTTCTAAAGTGCCTTTAAGTTTAGCTCCCCACGATCTAGACAACCTCATACCAAATTGGGGTCGTATATCAACTACTACCACATCCATCAAGACATTTATGGCTTGGATTTGATCTAAAGAGACCACCAAATATTTGATGAGACCAATGCAACAAACTCTACTAGAATCAAATGAGTACAAATCATGATATTTTTGGGTGATATCCAAGCCCAGCTTTTCCATGATGACCTTGGGCTTCAAATTGTGGGAAGCTCTAGAATCAAGCATAACATTATGAAGAATATACTCATGTAGTCTAAGACTTAGATAAAAGGGTGCGACTTCACTCTCTTCTAGTTGACCTTCTATAACTAGACCAAAAATAAGTTCAGGGTGATCATCTTCAACATTCACCATGTCAGACAAAGGATCAATTTGCAGTATTCTAGATACATGATGTTTGTAATGGCTATTCTTAACAAGCTTATTCAAAGGAATGGACACTTTCAATTTAGCAATTTCACTTTCTAAATTAAAAGACATGACTTTTCTACCTCTTTGACACTGATGTCTCTCTTATCAGTTGTACTTTTTGATGGATGATTTACCTTGTTGGAATTTTGATGAGAAAGCTCCTTTCCTTTTTTCTGATTGTTTGGGGGATCATTTTTTGATTGAACATCCTTCCTCTTCTAAATATGATTGACCAATACATCTCTGCTCCTCAAAGGATATTGCCTCTGTTTTGTGCTCAAAGCATTCATGTAACCATGTTGATAATGATCAGATTCAGCCTCCAAAACAAAATCATTTGCCAAGATGTAGTCTTCATCCTGTTGAATGTCAAAACTTTATGCATACTCTTCATCTTCGGTCAGAAATATAGGCATACCGTTAGTAGTGAAAAAGTGATTTGTTTCAATTACTGAATCTTCCTCGTCTTCCTCTTCCACTCCTTTAACATAATTCTGTTGTAAGGGAGTTCTGATCTGTTATTGTTGTTGTGTTATTTGTTCCAGTGCTTTTTGTTCTCTTTGCTTGATTCAAAATTGGGGTTGTTGCTACCCCCTAAGATTTGGATTCTGGATATGAGGTTCAGGTCTATCTGTGATGGACAATTGGTCAACCATCCTTTCGATTGTTCAAATCAATGTATCCATTTTTACATCTGAAGTAGATGCTTCTTCTTTTATGGTCACTCTTTCCTTAGATCTCATCCTCACTCATTTGGCCAGGAAGTTCGCACTCAAAACAAAATTATTTTGCATGTCTTCTAGATTTGTAGGATATGTTGGAAATAATACTCAGAGGGGGTGAATCAGTATTATCAGATCAATAATTTTATTTCCCAAAAATATTTATATACATTACTTTAGTGAAGTGAGCTAGCATGTACATGCAACTATGATTAAAGAAACCAGCGTATATCCAGAGAACTTGTGATTTAGACAATTTATCATGTGTTGATCTTAAACCAATACATCGGTAACTTATTAGACAATGTAGTAAAATTAGAATAAAGCATCACACATAAGCAACACATATGAACACCAAGATTTAAGGTGGAGACCCATGTGGGTGAAAACCACCTACTACTGTCGTCTCTGTCTTCTTTTAGTAATAAGAAAATATTTTTACAATTTTGTACTAGTGCAGACTCATACCAGTAGACAGGAACCCACCTGCAGAAAGCTACAACCTTCTCTCATTTTCCAGCTTCTATTGGAAAGGATCTGCAACCCCCTGGCTCTTGTATAAGCCAATTTGTTTACTATTACATAAACACTAACCTACGGAAGGCTATGACCTTCTTTCTTTCTCTCGTGACCATGTTTCATGAATTTCCAGACCTGATACTCCTAGATCACAACACCACAATCTGAAGGCCATGTTTCATCCAATTTTCATACTGGATCCATCAAAAAATTTTAAACTTAAACTGCATCAACCAACATTCAGTTAATCAGAACAATCAAATCATTGACAACAGAACACTATGCTGAACCCGAAAACCTACATCATCATTTAGAACTAGTTGTACCCTCAAAAACCATGCATCAGAGTGTATATGCTACTTGTGTTCATCAAACCTGTGTATATCTTCAAAACTAATTCAAACATGAACTTTTGAATCAATATTGTACCAACCAAAAATATATTGAATGTCTGTTGTCAACTTACAGAGCTTCACATAGGCAGTGACAGAGATCACTTCTTCTCACTTATACAATCAATCAATCAAATACTAGCCTCCTTATGAATTTAGTTTTATATTTAGATCTAAGAAGACTTCATTAACAGACAACAGTAAAACAACAAAATTTGATCAGATAGATCTGAAAAATCAAGATTTTCTTTTGCATACGCTACTTGGAAGAGCCGAACCAGAATGTATAAACACCTTCACCAAAGTGAACCAATGTACATATATGAAAATACTCACTTATAACTTCGCTACAATTCCTGACTACAGACATAACTAGATAATCACATATAAAGGATAAAACATGTGTTAGCAATCAGATCTAGCCCATCGATTACCAGATCACATACTGATAAGTCATTATGATCCTGATCCATCATTAGATATAATCCATCGTCAAACACTCAGGTGCATATTTAGTCTAGATCAAGAAAAGCATTGGAAACCCATAACATGCATATTTCCTTTTGATCTAACACTTCATAATATATTAATTACTTGTGCACTTGGCCTAATGATGTTCTCCTCCTTACATAGTTTTAGGCCTTTCTCAATACCTTGGACCAAATACCTCAGACCAATACCTCACACCAAATACCTTGGGTCGTACACCTTGGACCAATAGCTTGGAGCAAAACCTTGATTTTCCATCCTATACGTGCTTTTCCTTCTGTGAAACTGTGTGTATACATATATGCACTTTTTGTTTTATGGACCAGCGAGTATATGTTGTTTTGACTAAGTTGACCTGCGTATACTTCTTAAATTGCTTTACACCAACCTTTTCCTTTACCTTCTTTATTCTAATCAATAGACCTTAGTTCCATTTTCTTGTTCTTCTATACCAGTGCCCTGTTACCTTTGAATAGACCTCTTACACTATAATTTTCCATATTACTTCTGAAATGATTCCTTTGAACTGTGCTGCATTCTATCACATCTATAAACACAACTGCCATGCATTCTATTACATTTGATATCTCTCCTATAGATTCATCTAGTTATGTAGATTCATATCGTTACCATATACAAGTGAGTTGTGCTACAAGTGGGTTGCCATCAACTACAACACATACATCATAATGCCAACAATCTCCCCCTTTAGACTTGACGGTAACCATGTTGGTGTTGATTACCGCAAGTTGTAGAAACTATTAGAGATAACAACCGACACCAAAATACTCTCTCCGTTTGACATCAAGGGCAAAGGGCAGAACAAGATATTATCCCCCTTTGATATCAGGGAAAAGGGGTGACCAAAGCGAAGGCTTTCATATCTAAACAACTGAATATAAACATTGATCATACTCCCCCTAAGCACATGCTGAATTCCTTAATGCTGTGGTGCACTAAACTGTTCATGCTTCCCCTAAGCACATGCAGAGTCTAAAAAAATATTTTCCAAAAAAATAACATGACTCTATAACTCACCTATGTGAGTTTGACCTTCCTATCACCAAAAACTCATACATACAACAATCTCCCAACCAAGTGGAGATATACCAATTGTTTATACATGACAAACATTACATCATCCATCCCATGCAAAGTGGGGATACAAATTACCTCATTTTTCCAATAGGACTCATTCAAATGTATGAGAAGTCATATCACACCCTATACTTTTACATGACTTAAGAAACAAATGGTATAAATATTTGAAGCCATAGTTGGACTCAGCAACAATAATTCCATCAATTCATAATGCGTGTGAAGGCTAATGCTCCCCATGAACCTTTTCTACCTATCCATTATTAACAAGTCATTAATCAAGCCCTCTTTGTCAGTCTGATAAAAATTAATGAACAAAGCATTTCGTTAGACTGTAATCATCAACATTAGACATATCACCCATATCAGAGTCTGAGCAACTATTTATCTTATTAGAAAAATATACGCTTTAGCCATAGAAACCCACGTGTATACGTGACTATACTTCATGAAACCCACATATAATAACCTTCCTCTGAAAAAATGGATCTAATAGTAGGATGATGCAACAACTACTCCCAACCTTTTGTTTGAGATACTAAAATGTTTCGTAGGGCAATGGTTTAGTGAATATATCAACAACCTATTCTTTGGAGGGAGCATACTCCAATTTGACCTTTTGTTCAAGCACTTGTTCTTGTAGAAAATGGTACTTGATGGGTATGTGCTTGGTCTTGGAGTGCATGACTGGATTCTTTGAAATACTGATGGCACTTGTATTATCACATAGAATGGAGATGGGTGGAGTACATGTGATCTGAATGTCTTGCAAAGTTTGTATCATCCAAAGTAGTTGTGTGCAGCAAGTTGCAGCAGCGACATATTCAGCTATAGATAAAGCAATTGAAATTTGTTTCTTTTTGAACCAAGACACTAACTTGGAACCCATATAGAATGCACCACCAATAGTGCTTTTTCTATCATCAACACTTCTTTCCAAATCTGCATCTGTATATGCATGAAGAGTAAGATCTGTATCTCTACGATACCATAGTCCAAAGTACTGAGTCCCTTGAATATATTTAAAAAATATTTCAACTGCCTGAAGGTGTGATTCCTTTGGATTTGCTTGGAATCTTCCAACTATTCCTACTACATGCATGATGTCAAGTTGGGTACATGTTAGATAAAGTAGACTACCAATCATGGATCTGTAAGTTGGTTGATATGCTACTGCTAATTTATCATTTGAGTTGAGACTGCGTGATATTACCATTGCAGTACATACAGGTTTAGAGTCTTCCATTCTGTACCTTTTCAAGATCTGCTTGAGATATTTGGTTTCTAAAAGAGAAATACCATCTTTAGTTTGCTAAACTTGTAGACCAAGAAAGTAGGTAAGTTCACCAAGCAAGGACATTTCAAATTCTTGCTGCAATATGAAGCAAAATTCTAACTCATGGATTCTTCATTGCTACCAAAAATTATATCATCAACATAAACAATAATAATTAGAAATTAATCATCTTCAATATTTGTATATAAATTTCTATCTGCAAAACCTTTTGTAAAACCTTGTTGGTGTAGATATATGTCAAGGCAGTAATACCAAGCCCTTGTAGCCTATTTCAGACCATATAGAGCCATTTTGAGTCTTCATGCAAGTTTTGCACCATTTCCAAGAATGAATCCTTCGGATTGTTCAATATAAAATTATTCTTCTAAATCTCCATTAAGAAAGGTTGCTTTTACATCCATTTAGTATAATTTGAATTTTTGGAAGCTGGAAAGAGCAAGAAACATCCTTATGGTTTCAAGTCTAGCAACAGGTGCAAAATTTTCTTCAAAATCTATACCTTATTTTTTATCATACTCTTTACAAACAAGTCTGGCCTTGTTTCTAATGACTTCTCCATTTTCATTTAGCTTGCTCTTGAATATCCATTTATTTCCTTTAATATTTTTATCATGAGGTCTAGGAACTAATTCACAAGTATCATTCTTTTCAATTTGCTGAAGTTCTTCATCCATGGCCTTGACCCAACATTCATCTTTGCATGCTTCATTTACATTTTTAGGTTCGGTGGAGGATAGTAATGCTAGATATATTGAGGTCCCTGTAATAGTTCTTCCTGTCTATAAGCGAGCCTCCTTTTCCCCTAAAATTTGAGTTTCTAGATGATTTTTCTGAACATACTTGGACATAGTCTTTTCATCTACTATTATATCTTCTTCTGGTGCTCCATTGGTTTCTTCTTCAATATAATTTTGATTAAATGTGGGAAATTAATCCCCATATTCCTCATTGTCATAGTGTTCTATTGATTTTATCAATTTTGGATTTCTGCATGCTTCAAAAAATTTCCCAAGTCTTCTATTATAACATTTATATCCTTTACTTTTGGAAGAATAACCAAGAAGAATACATTCATCTACTTCGGGTTCAAACTTACCAGGTTTTTCATCAATCCTTTTGATAAAACATTTGCTTCCAAAAACTTTAAATTATTTCACAACAGGAGTCTTACCATACCAAAGTTCATGTGGATTTTGTGTACTATTTACCCGAACATTTTCTTTGTTGAGAATAGTCACAACAACGAATGCAACTTCACCCCAGAAGGTTGCAGAAGTTCCATATTCATCTCGCATGGCTCGAGCCATTTGGTCAACTATTCTATTCATACTTTCCCCTACACCATTTTCCTGAGGTGTTCTTGCAAGGAGAATTCCCTTTTTAAAGTCAAGGAATTCATTCGATATAAATTCCCCTCCTCGATCAAATCTGAGGCATTTTATTTTTCAATCTGATTCATTTTCATCCAAAGCTTTGATGGCTTGGAACTTTTCAAATGCTTCATCTTTATGCTTTAGAAGACCTATCCAACACATTATAGAAAAGTCATCAATGAACAAAATAAAGTACTTCTCCACGAGGTGACTTTTTCTTTGATGGTCCACATAAATCAGTATGGATAAGTTCAAGAGGCTTACTAGCCGACCCTTCTTTTTCCATGAAGTGAACTTTGGTTTGCTCATGGATTTGACATGTTCTGAATATTGTATTTTATGGGATGCTGATATCTGTAATATCACGAATAGCCTTAATTCTGCACGCTTTTCTTATTTAAGAAAAGCTTAGATGTTCCAATCTTCTATGCCATAGCCAGATTTCATCATTTTTTCTTAGATAGCACTATTTTCATCCTCCTTTGAGTATGTATAAGGTTTTTGGAGTTCTTTTACCTTTTATCAAGGTCTCTCTTGTATCAAGCTCACAAACAACACAGCTGTTTGATCGAAACACCACTTCATTTCCTTGATCACACATTTAACTGGCACTTAACATGTTATGCTTTAAACCATCTACATACATAACATTTCTAGCTTTAACATTTTCTTTCAAGAAAATAGAACCTCTACCTTTTATGACAGCTAGAGTTTCATTTCCAAATGAGACTGTTATCACCCCAAGAAACTCTCATAGGTTGTAGCTCAAAGATGCCTGGGAACATGTAAATTCAACTTATTGTTGCATTGGATGAATGGAAGGAATCATGCTTGTCCAAGCCAAATAACCACTCCTATTCTGCTTGACTCCAGACATGCATGAACACCCTCAGACCAAGGATTTAGACCACCAGTTACTCACAGTTTAAGATTAGGTGACCACACCAGCAGATACACAAGACCATGTGATGGCTGGCTACAACCAGTAAAGAAGTCTGCAAATCTAATCTCCTAATGCACAGATAGGATGACAGTTCTCTGGCACTACGATAAAAGAAACCTAAATAACTCATTGACTAATGCATATAAGAATTTAACATAGAGATAGGATGACAACTTCTCTAATGCTAAACATCAAGAGCTTAGAAATGCAGCATATAAGGCACAGCTTGGAATAGAAAGAGAGTGAAAGGTGAGCAATTAACAGCAAAAGAAGCTTGTATTAGCTGAAAATGAAGACAAGATGCTACTAGTATCAAAATAGTTACAGTCTTCAGAAGTTGAACCTTACATCAAAACATCAACCATCAACCCTGATTACATCTTGTTTGTGGGTATATGTAGAGCTTCAATACAAAGGCACTTGGCCATTCTATGTATGGAGGGGTCATAATTGACCACCATCGACATTTAGTTGCATGATGGGGATTCTGAGTGCGTTTACTTGCTTTAGTGAATAAATCTGATCTTTTCCTGTACTCTGTTGTCCTCTTGGGTGGTTGGAGTGTCGTATAAGATGAAGTTCCATAACTGTTGAATGCAAGTATCTACTAGAGCTTTGTCCTTTTCCTTCTCAGCCACACTATTTGTTAAATATGGTTGTTGAGGAGTAGTTGCAACTAGTACTAGCAGGTTGGTTACCTTCATCCTTCGTGAATACGGAAATGATTGAGGGATGCGGGCTGCATAGCGAACAAATGAGTTGGTCGAAGGAGCAAGATTGGCCATCGGATCAGCAGGACAGACGATGGAGATGACTTGGCGAGGGTTATCGGGAAAAGAAGGGGTGGAATGAATGTGGGCAGTTGGATCTCAAGTGGACAGATCCAACGGTCGTTGGAAGGCAGAAGTGTGCAGTGGTTAACGGGCGGGGATGGAGGATCAGGCAGTAAGTGGTTTCGATCGCATCGTCTTCAGACACTGGGCAATAAAAGGACAATGGCGTGCAATCCCATCCAGTGTGCAACGCGTGGCGGTGGAGGAGAGAGGAAACCACTCTCCATCGCGTGTTAACGCTTGATCGCTTTATGGGCATGGGGAGTGTGAATGACATCCGATCATGGTGGAGGTTATGAGACGGTGGGAAACAATGGTGTAGGTTTTCCATCGGATGTGATGGGGATCCATTGGATACAGAGGTGGAGATCAACATCTGAGGTTACAGTGGTGAGTTTATGAAGGTGAGGAGTCCACTGGGCATGGTTTTATGGGTTTTTGGGTTTTAACACTCGGGTCTTAAGAAGAGGGGTTTTATATGGGTTTTAACAAAAGCATGGGAAAATGAGATGAAAGGGGGATGAGTGGGGTAAAGGAAAAGGTGAGGGCAACCATTATGGCCTTCATTGAGCATGACCAAGGACCAAGTTGCCTCCAACTTTAGAGAATCAATGTTATATAGCAGAGCTAACACTGGCTCCTTCTGGGGATGAGATCCTCCCTGTGAGGTCTCAAGAGCTGCAGACCATTGCCTTTCTTGTGAAAACCACATTAACAAGATTTCCTAGCATTCCATTGGGCATGGAGTCTAATTAAGCCTACACTAAAACTAATAAAATAACATATTTACCAATTTAAGGCCTGAAAACCTTAAAAAACATAAATTTTCAAAAATCGCCCATTAACTGGGCCATCAAAAACTGCCTCCCCTTCCATACTTTGTAGTATGAAAGTATTGTTCCCTTGGATCTGAGAGATGATAAAAGGCCCTGTCCATAAAGCATCAAACTTCCCATGGCTTCCTTTCTTCTCTTTTAGTTCATCCCACTTAAGAACCAAGTTTCCAACCTAAAAATTGTTTGTCTTTGCCCTCTTATCAAAAGCTTCCTTGATTCTCTTCTAATGTGCTACAAACCTCTCAGCCAGCTATTCTCTGATTTGATATACCTCTACCAAATCATTGATCCTCCTAGCCATGTCATTTTCTTCATTTTTTTCTCCTTGCAGGAAATTTACCACAGGGATGGTTAACTGAATTGAGAATACGGCCTCAGTGCCATATACTAGCTTCAATGGAGAATTCCTTATGGATTTCTTGGTGTCCACTCTGTTAGCCCATGGTGCATACTTGAGCTTAGAATCCAAATTATTTTTGTTGTCTTCCAAACACTTTTTAATTATCCTTATCAGGCTCTTGTTGGAGAGTTTTTCTAGACCATTGCCTTGGGGGTAATATGAGGTGGAATGAACTCGCTTAATGCCCATTGAGTCACACGTGTCCACCAACTCTTTTTCCCTGAAGGCCGCTGGATTTTCTGCAATCAGTTTATGTGGACAACCAAACCTAGTGAAGATGTTATCTATTAAGAACTTCATGACCACATGGTGATCAACCTTTCTGGTAGGGATGGCCTCAATCCATTTAGTGAAGTAATCAGTGGCCACTAATATCCATCTGTGCTGGCCACTGGAATGTGGATTGATTTCTCCAATGAAATCCAAGCCCCACTGCTGAAAAGGGCCACTAGCATGTATGGGTCTTAAGGGAAGGGATTTCAATTGCTGGTTCCCCTCAAATATTTGGCACTTGTCACAAGATTTAACAAAAGAAAAGACATCAGCAAATAAGGTGGGCAATTAGTACCCAACTCTGAGGATCTTATGAGCTGTAGTTTTCCAATAGTGATGTCCTCCACATATGTCGGAATGAAACTGTTCCATAACCTCCATGGATTGTTCTTTTTCCAGACACCTTAAAAGAATTCCAGAGGGGTCCCTCCAGTAGAGCAGATTTTTATGAATGCAGTATCTAGCTGCCCAGCTTGATAGTTTTGGCTTGGCTTGAACTTAGGCCTGGAGGCACTTCTAGCTTCAACAAGAATTGAACTATGGTAGCATACCATTCACAAGAAGCTAGATTTTCTGCCACTGACTGGTTTTCCTTTGGTTCAACTGTTTCCTCTTTTGTCTGACCATCTTTTGAAATTTTGCTTAGGAGATTTATGTCTAGCATTCTGCAATTTTCTTTAGCCATTAGTCTAGCAAGGCCTAACCTTTGACTATCTTGGTGGGCTTTAGCTCTATGTTGAATTCAATCTGTTTTGCAATCCATTTTCTTCCATCAACATCTGGCTACGTTAGGACATCTTTAATGGGAGAAAAGAGTACATATGCAATTACCTTGGAATGAAGAATGTAAATTTTGAAGGCTTTCAAAGATTTGAGAAGGGAATATGCCTGTTTTTCAATGATATCATACCTTAGCTTAGCATCCCTTAAGGTTTTGTTGAAAAATGTCACTGGATGCTCTAAACCTTCCTCATCATCTTGCATCAAAATTGTTGCAAGGGCATCATCAGAGGTGAACGAAAATATATGGAACTCCTTGTTGTAATCTGGGTTGACCAAATTAGGAGCTTCCATAATGGCCCTTTTGATGGATTCAAAAGATTTTCTTGCTGCATTAGTCCATTTAATTTCTGATCCCTTTTTAAACATGGAGGTAATGTGCTTTACGAGTTCTACAAAATTAGGAATAAACCTCCTTACAAAATTTATCTTGCCCAGAAAGGACTGGATATCCTTCTTTGATCTCGAGACAGACAAGGTTTGTATTGCTCTTACTCTTTATGGGTCAATTTTGACACCTACAATAGAAATGCCATGTCCTAACAACTTTCCTTCTTCAAAAGTGAACTGTGACTTTTTAGGATTGAATGAAATCCCTAACCTTCTGCACTTCAGGAACACTTTCTTCAAATGATGTAAATGGTCTTGATGGCTATTGGAGTATATTGTTATATCATCAAGCTAGATAAGGACAAACTTATCTTTCTCTCCCACAAATTCTATATCCATAGCTCTCTAAAAGGTGGCTCTAGAATTCATCATCCCAAAAGGCATCTTGGAATACATAAAAGTGCCCCAAGGAGTGGTGAATGCATTCTTCTCTTGGTCATTTGGATGCACAACAACCTGGTTATACCCTAAAAATCCATCCAGGAAAGAAATCACTTTGGCTCTTGAGACCTTCTGTGGAAAATAATCTATCTTGGGTAGTGGATAATTGTCTTTTTAGAGCATTTGTTTAAGTTTCTAAAATCAATGTAGAGCCTGATTTCTCCACTTTTCTTCCTTACCACTACCAAATTGGCTACCGATTTTGAATATCTAAGAGGGACTATGATTTTGGAAGACAGTAACTTCTTGGTTTCTTTTTCAATCAGAGGGAGGAGCAAAGGATTTATGGCGCTCAACTTCTATTTGAAAGGGATGGTGTCTTTCTCTAAAGGAATTCTATGCTGGATGATCTTTTTGTCACAGGTTTTCAGGTCACTATATTCCCAAGCAAAAACATCAGCAAACTACTTCATTAAATTGCAGTACTCAGAACTTTGGGCAACAAATAGATGGGTGGACAGATTTACATATCGTGAATGATCTGAACTCCCTATGTTATGCTTATGGACTGTAGATTGGTCTTCTTTTTGGACAACCTTGTAAGGCACATCATTCTGGTAAACAACTTTTCTAAAGGAACTAGGCCTTTAGGTATGTGATTATTGGGTAGTTGGACAATGTTATTTTTTCCAATTTTGTTTCTAAGCCGGGGCTGGGAATTTTCTTCCAAGGATTCATTCTCTTGATCAATTTGTAGTTCAGAGAATTCATCAATGACTTGAAGAAACCTATTTACTTCATCATCATCTTCAAAAACTTTCCAATGCTAGACATTATCAGGAAAAGATGGTCTATATTTCATCTGAACATCATAAACTAGTCTGGGAGGTAGGGGAGGGATAAACAAGCTAGCAAACATAGCAAGGGAATCAGTAAGATGATCCTTAACTCTGGGGATATATGAGATACAAAAATTATCAAACAATTTTTTGAGTCTCCATACCTCATCTCTATATGTTTTCAGCCTTGGGTGCTTTGCTTGAAACGTTTTTTTCACTTGCTGAATGATGAGATCATCATCTCCGAACACCTTTAAATTTATGATTCTTTTGTATTTAGCTACGTTAAGGCCCATTATTAGAGCCTCATACTTTGCTATATTTTTGGTGACTTGGAAAGCCAGCTTAAAAGATAGATGTGTACTTTCGTGTTTTGGAAAAATCAGCACCACCCCGATTCTTGCAGTTTCCCTTGAACGTGCTCCATCAAAGAACATTTCCCAAACCCGATTTCCTTCTCCTTCCCTGATTCACTGATTTCTTGATCTACATTGAGGCCTTTTGGGATTCTTCATTTTGGAGGATACATGCTCCAATGTCGGTATCCACAGCATAAATAGGATGATTAGAAGGATTCTTCTCATCACTGATGATGTAGGTCAGCTGTGCTTCTCTATACAATATTTTTCTTTCCCCTCCAAAAAATGGGATAGTGGCATAAGATAAATCATTCTGTAATGTCCCACCTAGTCTCTTAATCCACCCTTTGGACAGCAGCATGCCAAACTTAGGGGGAACATCTGCCACCACAATATTCATCATCATGCTCTTCATGGGCAACTGGGTTAGGGTAATAACCAAGTCTTTGATTAATGCCAGGCATTTCACCTTCCTTGAATCAAAGGAGAATAGATCATGATAATGTCTGGTGATATCAAGGCCTAACTCTTCCACGATAGCTTTGGGCATCATATTGTGGCTAGCCCCTGCGTCCAACAGGTAGTTGTGGAGGATTTTGTCATGAATAGTCAAGAAGACATAGAATGATGGGGAATTATCATCATTAGGTTCAGTCATTGGGCTAAGCACAACTACGGGTTGGTCATCTTGCAAATTGACATAGTCAGCGGAGGCTTATGAGGCTTTTTGCTCAAGGGCATCAAAGATAGGTTTTCTAAATACTTCACTCTTTGCAAGTTCTATCAAAGGCACATATATTTTTAACTTCTTGACGTCTGATTAGAAACTGAAAGGAGAAGGGGACTTGTCAGGGCCTCTTACCTCCTAAGCTAGTGCTTTGAGGATGACTGGGTCAGCTACAAGCCTTTTCTTTTTGTTGTTCTGATGTTCTGTGGAGATAATAGCTCTTTGGACAGAGTTCTCCTTGACATTGATTGGTCTTGACCTCAAGTTATATCTTTTCTACTCATCAATGTACAGAACAGCTTCTCTGTCCCACTCATGACTGGTTTGGTCCTGGAGTAATGATTTTTCACAGGTAGCCAATGTCAAGAAGGCAACACTGCCCTTATCTTCCATGCAATGGATTTCTTCCTCCTCTTCAAACTACTCCTTCTCCATGACTATGTTTTGGAAAGGAGCTTTAAACCTTTGTTCTTCATTGGCTTCTTTACCCCTCTAAATGATCTGCAATAGTTCATTTGCTCTTCTGAATGGATTTGGGTTTCTTGGAGCAAATGTGCTTGGAAGTCTTGCCTTCCCAGAGCTCTGCTCGACCTTTAGCTTTGATATTTCAACAACCAATGACTCTATAATTCTAGTCATTTTGTCTAACTTAGCTTCTGAAGATGAAGAAGAGGTGGAAGCTTCACCTCTTTGCCTCCTTCTATCAGCATGATCTTTGAGTTTTTCTACAACCATGATATTATATTCCACCTCTAAAGCCGCATCTTGCATTTCAGCTAGAGTGGCACATCTTCTTTCTCTCAAAAGCAAGAAAAGCTTGGAGTCAAAAGCATTGGAATAGGTGAGTTTGGTAGAGGTGGGGGTAGACTTTACTTCAGCTGGTATCTTACTATACTTACAATTGAATCTTTTATTAAAATCAGGCAATGATTCCCCATTTTCCCTCTTGAGGTTTCCAAACTCAGTATGGTAATATAGCAAGTCTTTTTTATCTCCCCAATGCTTCAAATATACATCATCTAATGCTTCAATGTCAGTAATAAACTTAGGGGCCAACTCTTTGAACCATTTTCTAGCCTCTCCATCAAGGCTCTAGACAAACACTCTCATCCAAACATCATCCTCACTAATATCTAGGTTATCAGCATAACTATAAAATGACTCCAGGTGTTCTTCGACTGTTACTCCCTCTGTCCTAGTGAACTTGGGCACGTATTTCTGATACTCTCCTACAGGCATGGCATTTAAAGGAATAGGCAAGACCAGGGCTCCATGCCTAGTAACTATGATCCTTTCCATCTTCGTGGGCATTTGTTGGCCCGCCATGACTGGGGTATGTGCAAGGCTACTAGCAGTTTGAAAAGCAGTTAACAATGAAGTAGATGACAGAGGCAAAGGAATATGATGGACTGTATGGGAGGTTTTCTTTGGACTGAAATTCAAAGGTGAAGTAAATGAAAAAGGAGCTTTATGAATCTCTAAGGATATTTCTTCACTAACAATGCTAGGCTCTATATCTTCAAAATGTACATTCTTAGCTATAACCTTATCTTGCAGAGATACATAAGATTTCTTAGGCTTACCTGATCATGATGCTCCTTTCTGTGAGGTTTTCCTCTGCTTAACAATTTTCTCATGGTCAGGCACTAGGTCAGCTAGTGATTTATGAGGATTACTTCGAGTATGCCTCACAAACTCAGCCAAAACTATAATGTGGAGTCATCACTAGGTTGGTCCTCTAGTGGAGTCGCCAGATAGATGATTACAACTAGAAATGTGTCCAGTCTTTGTCTATCATCAAAGATGGAACTATGTAATTTTTCCAGGGAAGCTGAGCTTCAATATCCTCTCCCCGGCAATGGTGCCAATTATGTTATCACCCCAAGAAACTCTCCTCGGTGGTAGCTCGGAGATGCCTGGGAACATGTAAATTCAACTTATTTTTGCATTGGAAGAATGGAAGGAATGATGCTTGTCCAAGCCAGATACCCACTCCTATTTTGCTTGACTCCAAACATGCGTGAACACCCTCGGACTACAAGGCTTTAGACCACTAGTTACTCACAATTTAAGGTTAGGTGAATATGGAGAATATTGACCACACCAGCAGATGCACAAGACCATGTGATGACTGACTACAACCAATAAATAAGTTTGCAAATATAATGTCCTAATGCACAGACAAGATGACAGCTCTCTGGCACTAAGATAAAAGAAACCTAAATAACTCATTCACTGATGCATACAAGACTTTAACAAAGAAATAGGATGACAACTTCTCTAATGCTAAACATCAAGAGATCATAAATGCAGCATATAAGGCACAACTTGGAACAGAAAGAGATTGAAAGGTGAGAAATTAACAACAAGAGAAGCTTGTATTAGTTGAAAATGAAGACGAGATGTTGCTAGTATCAAAATAGTTACAGTCTCCAGAAGTTGAACCTTACATCAAAACATCAACCATCGACCCTGAGTACATCTTGTTTGTGGGTATGTATAGAGCTTCAATACAAAGGCACTTGGCCATTGTAGGTATGGAGGGGTCCTAATTGACCACCATCTGCATTTAGTTGCCTGATGGGGCTTCTGAGTGTGTTTACTTGCTTTAGTGAATAAATATGATCTTTTCTTGTACTCCGTTGTCCTCTTGGGTGGCTGGAGTGTCATATAAAATGAAGTTTCATAACTGTTGAATGCAGGTATCTTCTCGAGCTCTATCCTTCTCCTTCTCGACCATACTATTTGTTAAATATGGTTGTTGAGGGAGTAGCTACAACTGGTACTGGTAGGTTGGTCACCTTTTTCCTTCGGGCATATGGAAATGATCGAGGGATGCGGGCTGCATAGCAAACGAACAAGTTGCTCGAAGGAGCAAGATTGGCCGTTGGATCAGGAGGATAGATGGCAGATATGATTTGATGGGGGCTATTGGGAAAAGCAGGGGCAAAATGAATGTGGCCCGTCGGATCTCAAGTGGACAGATCCAATGGTCGTTGGGAGGCAGAAGCGCGTGGTGGTTAATAGGCAGGGAAAAAGGATCGAGCGGTAAGTGGTTTCGATCACATCGCCTTTAGACACTGGGCGGTAAAAGGACAATGGCGTGCGATCTGATCTAGCATGTGACACATGGTGGCAGAGGAGAGAGGAAACCACTCTCCATCATGCGTTAAAACTTGATTGCTTTATTGGAGGAGAGAGAGCGAACACCATCTGATCATGGCGTAGGTGATCGGATGGTGGGAAAGAATCGTGTGGGTTTTCCATTTGATGTGATGGGGAGCCGTTGGATAGGGAGGTGGAGATCAACGACTGAGGTTATGATGGTGAGTTTATGAAGGTGCAGAGTCTGTTGGGCATGGTTTTATGGGGTTTTCGGTTTTAATGCCCAAGCCTTAAGAAGAGGGGTTTTATATGGTTTTTAACAAAAGCATGGGAAAAGGAGATGAAAGGGCGATGAGCGGGGTAAAGGAAAAGGTGAGGGCAACCATTATAGGCCTTCGTTGAGCATGACAAAGGACCAATTTGCCTCCAACTTTTAGAGAATCAATGTTATATAAAAAAACTAACAGAGACATTCTTTTCCTTTTCTAAGGCATTATATGTGTGAAGTTTCTCTTTCTCCCCTATCATGTGTTTGGAGCATCCACTATCGATGTACCATTGATCTTCTTGTCGTTCTACATACAAGGCTATACCACATCTTTCTATTTAAGATTCTTTCCTTCTCCATATCTTGGAATTTAATGGTGTTTTCTCCTTTTTAGATGTTTTCCTAAATTTGGTCCTGCATTCAGATTCTTCATGACCAAAGTTGTTACAAATTGACCATTTTATTTCATTTTCAAGAGGAGAAAAGTTATTATAAGAACTTCTCTTGATCCCTATTTCATTCCTTTGATTTTGGGCTTCTCTAGTCATGATGGTTTTGTAAGAAATGCATTGAGTAGCTTTGTGCCCAAAATTATGACATGAAAACATTGCCCATTAAAGAAGTTTCTCTGACAATCAAATCTATTTACCTGTTGATTTCACTTTCTATTGATATTCATCTTTGGAGAAAATTGAGTATGATTTTCCTGAGGTTGGTTGTGTCTTCTCTTGATATTCATCCTTAGAGAAGATTTAGTATGATGTACCTCGTGATTAGCTTTATGCCTTTGCTGATGATTGTCATATTGTTCACTGGTCTTTATTGCATCAAGATAGCTTTTGGAGGTTGGCGGCTTTTGTGATTGAGATGCTTCTTCAGTATATCCACGACCTTTCTTTATTAGAGGAGAACATTGAACTTTGATAATTTCATTTAAAGATTCTGATCCTTTAGAAAATCTAAGATTGAGAGATTTTGTTTTCTCAAGATCTTTTCCTAGACCCATAATTTCACTGTCTAGTTTTTCATTGTATTTTTCTTTTTCAGCAAGTTGGTATGTCAAGTTATATATGATCATATTCTTTTCTTCTAAACAAATTTTGAGATTAGATATTTATTCATGAAAGTTTTCATCTTCTAAAGCATCCCAAAAATAATCATTTTCATAAGCCATGAGAAGTCTATAATAATCACTATTATATAAACGATCACTATCCTCTTCTAAACTATCCCAAAAATCATTGCTATCATAAGACATGAGAAGTTTGTAATCTTGACCAGTTTCATCTTCGTCAGTATTAGATAAACCATCAATATCTTCATGAGTAGAGTAACTCCTATTCACAACTTGTTTCCTATTCCCTTTTGCATATTTATCTTTATGAGGACATCTGGCAGCATAATGACCGACTCTACCAAAAGAAAAGCATTTGAAAGGTAGCTTACCTCTGAACCTTCCAAAACCCCGTTGAAACTTCTTGACAAAATTTACCTCATCCTCTTCTTCTAAAATGTGTCCCAATTCATTATGTTCTTCCTTTTATTTTCCTTTTTCTGAAGCTTTAAATGCTACTTCTCTCATATTTGATGGACCTCCCTTTTTTCATCTCAAAAGTAGTTAGGATTCCATGAAGTTGTATCATAGTGATATTCTATAGATCTTTTTTTTCTTCTATGGTAGACACTTTTGATTAAAATTTAGCATACAAGGATCTCAAAATTTTCTCGACTAAGGTAACTTCCTTTATTTCTTCACCCAGATTCTTCATACAATTAACAACCTCATATATACGTAAGAAGTAACTAGCTATACTGTTATCACAATGCATCTTAAGAGTTTCATACTGAATTCTGAGAGTTTGAAGCTTAGCACGTTTTACCTAAGAGTCTCCTTTGTAGCTCTGAACTATTTTTTTCCATATCTTTTTGGCCGATTTGAGCTGCATGACTTTGACAAACTCTGATTGTGACAAACTTCCCAATAAAGTATTGACAACTTTGGCATGGGCTTCATATTGGTTTTTACTTGTCGTGTCTCTAGGAATTGTTGTTGGAAATGTATATCCTACCACAATTTCCCAGAATTTTTTTCCAAGAGATTTTGGATAGGTTGTGGTTCTTATTTTCCAATAAACAAAGTCGCTCCCATCGAATATTGGCAGTTTGATGGATCCCATGCTTTCATGATTATTCATCTTGATGGATCTTCCTTCAAGCGATCAAGCTTCTTCTAAAGGACCTGCTTTGATACCAATTGTTGGAAATAATACTGAGAGGGGGATGAATTATTATTGTCAGATCAATAATTTTATTTCTCAAAGAGATTTACATACGCTACTTTAGTGAAGTGAACTAGCGTGTACACACAACTGTGATTAAAGAAACCAACATATATCTAGACAACTTGTGATTTAGACAATTTATCATGTGTTGATCTTAAACTAGTACATCAGTAAATTATTAGATAGTGCAGTAAAACCATAATAAAGCATGACACATAAGCGACACACATGAACTCTAAGATTTAAGGTGGAAACCTAATATGGGTGAAAACCACCTACTGTTGTTGTCTTTGTCTTCTTTTAATAATAAGAAATTTTGTTTACAATATTGTACTGGTGTAGACTCATACCAGTATGTAGGTACCCACCTATAGAAGGCTACAACCTTCTCTTGTTTTCCAGCTTCTATTGGAAGGGAGCTGCAACCCCCTAGCTCTTGTACAAGCCAATTTGTTTACTAGTATGTAGGCACCAACCTACGGAAGGCTACGACCTTCTTTCTTCCTCTATGGACCACATTTCATGAATTTTTAGACTATATACTCTTGGATCACAACACTGCAATTTGAAGGCCATGGTTCATCCAATTTTCATACTGGACCCATCAAAAACTTTTAAACTTAAACTGCATCAACCAACATTTAGTTAATATAAACAATTAGATCACTGACACTAGAACACTGTGCTGAACCCTGAAACCTACATCATCATTCAAAACTAGTTGTAACCTCAAAAACCATGCATCAAAATGTATATGCTACTTTCCTTAACCTAAACTGCATCTATACACTACTTCTCTTAATCAAACCTGCGTATACCTTCAAAACTAGTTTAAACATAAAGTTTTGAATCAAGACTGTATCAACCAACAATATACTAAATACCTATTGTTAACTTGCAAAGCTTTACACAGGAAACGATAGAGATCACTTCTTCTTACTTATACAATCAATCAATCAAATACCAGCCTCCTTATGCATTAAGTTTTACATTCAGATATAAGAAGACTTCATTGATCGAAAGTAGTAAAAAAAAAATAGAATCTGATGAGATAGATCAGTCAGATCTAAAACATCAAGCTTTTATTTTGCATACACTACTTGGAAGAGCTGAACTAGCGTGTATATGCACCTTCACCAAAGTGAACTAGCATACATATCTGCAAATACTCACTTATAACTTTACTACAATTCCCAACTACAGACATACCCAAATCATCACATATAAAGGATAAAACTTGTGTTAGCAATCAGATCTAGCCCATCCATTATCAGATCACATATTGATAATCCATTATGATCCTGATCCATCATTAAATATCATCCATCATCAAACACTCAAGCGCATATTTAGTCTAGATCAAGCAAAGCATCAGAAACCCATAACATGCATATTTGCTTTTGATCTAACACTTCATAAGATATTAATTACTTGTGCACTTGGCCAAAAGATCTTCTCCTCCTTATATAGTTTTAGGCCTTTCTCAATACCTTGGACCAAAACCACTTAGGACCAATTCCTTGGACCAAATACCTCGGACCAATAACTTGGACCAAATACCTTGGGGCATATACCTCGGACCAATACCTTGGAATAAAACCTTGATTTTCCATCCCATACGTGCTTTTTCTTCTATGAAAGTGCGTGTATATGTATACGTGCTTTTTGTTCTGTGGACCAGTGTGTATAAGATATTTTGACTAAGTGGACTTGTGTATACTTCTTAAACTGCTTTACATCAACCTTTTCCTTTACCTTCTTTATTCTTATCAGTAGACCTTAGCTCCATCTTCCTATTCTTCGGTACCAATGCCCCTTTACCCCTGAATAGACCTATTACACTATAATTTTCCATATTACTTCTGAAATGATTCCTTTGAACTGCCATACATTTTGTCACAACTATAAACAAAACTATCATGCATTCTGTTACATTTGATATCTCTCATATAGATTTGTATAGTTATGTAGATTCATCTCATTAACATCCATAAGTGAGTTGTTCTGCTACAAGTGGGTTGCCATCAAGTACAACACATACATCATAATGCCAATAGGATCACGTTCACGCAACTGATATGATATATCAACATCAAATCCATATCGAAACTTAAGCAAATCCAATCCATCTAGTGGTGTGATGTTTGTAGGGATAGCATTGTACATTGCATTAAATCTTACACAATAATCTCGCACACTCTCGCCAACATTTCTTTTGATGTTCTCATATTCGGATTGAATATGAAGGGGATTTTTCTTCACCTCCCACCAATCTAGGAATTGTCTATGGAGGATGGGTAAAGCAGTGATAGAACCTACTGGTAGGGCTCTAAATCATTTCCAAACTTCTCCTCCAAAATTTTGTGCAAATAGCCTCATCGTCACATCTTCAATTTCAAATTCATGGAGGTCAAAGAAATCATTCATCTTGTCTACATGCTATTGAGTTGTAATGGTTTGGGTGTCATCAAAGAAAGGTATTTTGGTTGGATAATAAGCGGGCATGGTACCAAGGGTTTGAGGTAAAACAAGGGGTGCATATCGGGAAGCCATGACTAGAGGTGGGCAAGGTGGTGGATTTAAAGTGAGGATTGGGGTACTTGGTGTACTCAAAGGGGGATTAACGATAACTTGAGTAGTGTGAACAATCTGTAAAGATGAAGGTAATGGGTAAGGGATTACTTAGGTGACAGTAGATGTAAAGAAAGTATTTCAAAAATCAAATATGGCATATGAGTATTATTTTCCACCCAAGTGTTTAAGTTCAAAGAAAGGTTTCGCAACTAATCAAGAGTATGAATAAGCTATGACACTGATTTACTTTGTGGAAACAAGTCTTCAATGGGCTTATCAAAAGATATATAGCAATCAACAACTATCTGATCAATACAACTTAAAGGTTTGCTGCAAAATAAACTTTTCTCAAAATTAACATCAAACTCAATGTCTTGCAAAGTGTTTAATCTTCCCGGGAGTGAATTAACAGGAGGAATAAAATCCTCATTTGATGGTTCTTCAACTAAACTAAGTTTGTGTGTAGATTTCTTATATTCCCACCCAATTTTATGAGGATCACTAACAATGGTTGGAGGATTTGGATATGGATTGGATCTATCGTACTTCGAGAAGCTAGTATGTCTAATTTTGAAATTTTATATATTTCTTTACAACTTTCCAATTCATCTTAGTAAATTCTAAGACTCATTATCCACAAGCTTAAGAATTCAAATGAAACATCTTACTGGGGTGATTAATATTTTGTCCCCAGTATGGTCGCCACTGTGTTATCACCTCGATTGAACCTTAAGCTGAAGGAAGGCAACGCCAGGGTAACCACAAACCACGCTTAGCCAAGTAGCTAGCCCTACTAGGCTAGGAGAGGGCTCTCCCCATAAGGATCTCAACCAAGATGACTAGTTAAAAAAAATGATATTAGACTAGGCATAGTACCACAAGGTTTTATTTGATTTTGATGGGTTTCACTAGATAAGGAGAAGCCAAACAGTTAGGGCAAGGAAATTAGGTCAAAATTACAGGGTGTTCAATGGCACAAGGAAGGCACAAGGCTCAACACTCTATGGTTTTATGGGTGATGCGATTCAAGATAGGTGAGGAGCTATAAAGAGCATGTAAGCAACATGGATATTTCCTAAACAGAATAAAGCATAGACTGTGAATATTTTCCCAAAACAGAGCATAAATATTATGGGTTCTACCTATCAACTTGAAAACATTCACTTAAAAGCAATGAAATGATTGATGAGGTACAAAAAACATTCTAACATATGATCACAATAGAGAAAACTAAATTGAACATCATTCCACATGTATCCCAAAGAAATAGCTACAATTTTTCATTAATCTCCTGCTGAAAACTGATACAAAATGATGTCTGCTCAAAGCCTAAGCATCCAACTGAGTCTAACCCATTACAATGAGAAAGAAGAAGAAGATTGTTAGGCCCCTATATTACTAGTGAGTCCCCCATTGCTATTGTCATTATATCCCTTATTGTTATTATTTTTCCCCTATTGTCCCCATATTGTTATTAGTATGCCCCATAGAAATCCACTCTTGTTATTTTTGTGCCCTTATGTTATTACTGTTATGTCGGCTTGATTATATTATGACCCCTTAGACTTTTATATATAGAAGGGAGGTTTAGTCATTTGTATCATCCAGGAATTGTTCATTTTTGTAATGTAAAGGAGGCTGCACCATCGAAGAGGTTAAATTCTAAGGCACTGATCTATCTTTTCTATATTTTGGTGAGCTGGTTTCCTAACATTTGGTATTGGAGCTTTGGATTCGAGGGTTTCACTGCTCCAAACAGGTCATCATGGAATTTTTTCTCTAACTCTTTTTTTGTGACATAAGCTACAAAAAACCCCATTTGAGCCAAAATCATTCTGAACTTTGGGTCCAAATTTTAGAGCTTTTGTCACTATATGTGCGGAGATATGATATGAGGAAGTTAGGTTTTTTGAAGACTCCCAAATTACATTCCAAACGAGTGACCTAGGGAAAATCGTCATAACTTTTGTTTAGAGAATTAGATTAAAATTTAGTAAGAAGTTTCAGAATGAGGATGACCTGTAGCTTTTTTTCTATTAGTTTCAAGTACTAAGGTCGAAACAATGACACGTGGCATGTTGTACACGTTCACTCTACTGAACTAGTTTATAATCAGGTCACCATGGGAGATTTGGCATAACTCTTCCTTGGAGAACCAAATCTTGATAAGAATTATGGGGCTAGAAAGAGGACTCAGAGGGTTACTGTAGGATGGGATTTCAGATATTAGAGATCCTCATTAATAGAGATATAATATATTCAATATCGAGCTCTTACAAAGTGAAAAAAAAGGTGTGTAGTTTGTTTTAAATTTTTCATAAGATTGGTTTGAAAAATTATTTTGAGGGAATTCAAATGGAAAAGTGCAGAATTATTAGCATTAATTAATTCCCCGAAGAAAGAAAATGGAAACACCTAGCAAGCAACCTAAAAGCTCTAGCATGACTCGTGAAGAAGAGGAGGAAATGCAACATGATATATCAAAATTACAAGACCAAGTACAACAAATTTCATTCTCACTAAAGGTAAATGAAGCCAAGACGAATGGCGTGGAAACTAATATGAATGGCATGCAAGTGAAGATGGAAGCTAATATGGATGGCATGGAAGATAAGATGAATGGCATGGATGCTAAGATGAATGGCATGGATGATAACATGGAAGACTTCAAGATAAATTTGAATAAGTTGCTACAAGAAATGGTCACTAATGGTGAAAGGGTAGTAAAGGAAACTCATGATGAGAACAAAATAAATGTTAATCATTATTTCATAGACTCTAATATTGGATTAAAGACCCACCATGTTCCAAAAATTGACATGACGAAGTTTGATTGCAAGGATCACGGAACATGGATGCTACAGATGGAGCAATTTTTCAATCTCCATAATTTGAAAAACACACAAAAGGTACGTATTGCAACTTTATATTTGGAACCAAATCAGTTTGTATGGTATCGATGACTTTTCTCTCATAAACAAATTGTCACTTGGGAAATTTTTATAGAAGAAATGAAAGCACATTCTGTGGATACAAAAATCAACATCTTTTTTAGCCAATTGATAAATCTCAAACAAAAGGGTTCAATGATGGAGCACATTAAGGACTTCCAAAACTTTAACATAAGGCTAAAAGATATTCTAGAGGAGCATAGGATTGATGTGCTCATAGGGATTTTAAAGAATAATATCCAGCAATAGGTTCACCTTTGGGAACCTGATTCATTGGAAAAGGCATTTAGGTTAGCAAGAAAACTGGAAAGCAAAATTATGGCAATTAGGAATCCTACCACTCACAACTATAAAGATGGAAGTGTTGTTGCCCCTATCCTTCCACAACCTATAAGGCTAACACCACAGCAATTGGAAGAAAAAAGAGCAAAAGGGCTTTGTTACATTTGTGATAGCAAATACACTAAAGGTCATAAGTGTGCCGAGAAGAAATTATTCTACATATATTGTGAAGAGTAGGAAGAAAAAGGGCAAGAAATGTCAAAAGAAGAGGATATACTACAGGAACAAACCCTAGATAAAGAAGAAATGAATTCGAACATATCTTGTAATGCATTATCTAGAATTACCACTCAAACTATCAAGATAGAAGGACATATCAAGAAGAAAAAGGTAATAGTGTTGATTGATTCGCGAAGTACCCATAATTTTATTCATTGTAAGATAGCAAAGGAATTGAATTGATTCCTATATCCAGCACCAGATTGTTAAGTGATTGTTGCAAGTGGAGGAACCATAAATTGTTTTGGAAAGTACCATAATATCAAGCTATCCATGGGAGAATATGTATTGAATAGTCCAATGCTTTCCATTCCAATGGGTGGTGTTGATGTTATACTAGGAGTCGAATAACTACAATCCTTGGGTACAATAGATTTTAATTTTCAAGAAATTTTCATGAAATTTTGTGCAGAAGGAAAGGAAGCTAAATTAAGGGGTATTAAAGGGAAATCAGGAAAGATAATCAACTCTATTGGTATGAAAAAGCTTCTAAATAAGGAACAACGAGGTGTAATTGCACAATTATGTTCACTAGAGATTCCCACATTGAAATCATCTATTTCTACAGATCTCCAAAAAGTCTTGGACAATCATTCCAAGATATTTGAGAGTCTCAAAGGTCTCCCACCTACTCGTGATCATGATCATGCTATTCATTTGATTCCAGGAAGTGTTCCTCCAAACATCAGGCCGTACATATATCGTTATGCCCAAAAGAGTGAAATTGAATGTATTGTTGTAAAAATGCTAGAGGATGGTATAATTCAACCTAGTTAAATTTATTTCTCTGCTCGAGCAGTATTGGTGCACAAGAAGGATAGATCATGGCGCATGTGTCTGGATTATAGGGAGCTCAACAAGCTCACTATTAAAGATAAATTTCCCATTCCTGTCATTGATGAATTATTAAATGAATTGCATGGATCAATTTACTTCACCAAGTTGAATCTTCGTTCAGGATATCATCAAATCAAAATGAAGACTGAAGACATTCCGAAAAGAGAATTTAGAACTCATGAGGGTCATTATGAATTTTTGGTCATGCCTTTTGGCCTTACCAATGCACCTTATACATTTCAAGGTTTGATGAATTCAATTTTCAAACCATTCCTTAGAAAATTTGTGTTAGTATTTTTTGATGATATACTAATCTATAGCAAGTCTTGGAAGGACCATGTTGAACATGTTGATAGGGTGCTCAAACTATTGGAGGAGAAACAATTATATGCAAAAAGATCCAAATGTTTCTTTGGAGTAAAAGAGGTGGAATATCTAGGTCATGTTGTATCTCATGAAGGTGTCAAGGTAGACCCTAGAAAAATTAAAGCCATTGAGGAATGGAAAATCCCCACATCCATAAAGTACCTGTAAGAATTTCTTGGGTCAACAAGTTATTATTGTAAGTTTGTTAGGAATTATGGGGAGAATAGCAGCACCTATAACATTATGGAAGAAAGATGCGTTTTCATGTACTCCAGAAGCAACAAAGGCCTTCGAACATCTTAAAGAGGCAATGTGCCAACCATTGGTCTTAGCTATGTCAGATTTCACAAAAACCTTATTGTGGAATGTGATGCTTCAGGAAATGGAATTGGTGTTGTTTTAATGCAAGATGAAAGACCCATTTCTTTCAAAAGTCATCAAATCAAGGTAAATTATTTACACAAAGTTATTTATGAGACGCAATTGTTGGCAATACTAAATGCACTTAAGAAATGGTGACCCTACCTAATGGGAAGACACTTAAAGGTAAAAACAGATCATGATAGTCTTAAATACTTTTTAGAACAAAGATTATCCTATAAAGGGAAACAAAAATGGGTCACAAAGATGTTGGGTTATGACTTTGAAATCATCTACAAAAAAGGTAAGCAAAATTTTGTTGCTGATGTACTCTCAAGAAATGGATGATGATGTGGAAGTGTTGTTGTGTGCCATTTCTATTATCCAACTAGATTGGATAAACGAAGCAAGGGAGGAATGGAAGAATGAAAAGGAAGTGTGGGAACTCATTTGAAAGTTACAACAAGGTCTCAATACATCTGATACATTTAGATGGAAAAATGATTTGTTATGGTACAAGGATCACTTATATCTATTTAAGAATTCCCAACTCAAACAAAACATTCTTATGGAATTGCACACTTCTCCCTTAGGAGGGCACTCATGATTTTTAAAATCTTACCACAGGGTTAAGAAGGAAGTTTTTTAGGATGGCCTTAAATCAAGTATTTGAAAGTTTATGGCAAAATGTTTGGTTTGCCAAAAAAATAAATTTGAAGCAATTAAGACCCCAGGTTTATTACAACCTTTATCCATTCCAAGCCAATGTTGGGAGGCGATTCTAATGGATTTTATCATAGGTTTACCCAAGTCCGAAGGAAAAAGTGTCATCATGGTGGTAGTTGATAGACTTACCAAGTATGAGCACTTTTGTGAATTATCACATCCATTTAAAGCCAATACAGTTTCTACTACATTTATGGAAACAATTCAAAAGCTACATGGAAACCCAAAGATTATTGTAAGTGATAGAGATCCCATTTTCATTGGAAAGTTTTGGAGAGAATTATTTTCTTGTCTTTGTGCTTAGTTAGCTCATAGATAAGCTTACATCCTTAATCTGATGATCAAACTGAGATAGTAAACAAATGTTTAGAAGGATATCTTCGTTTCTTTTTATCTAATAAATAGACATAATGGGTCAAATGGTTGCCTCTGGCTGAATGGTGGTATAACACTTCCTTCCATACTGGAGCAAAATGACCACATTTACGGCACTTTATGAATATCATCCACCATCCATCACATCATATTTAAGAGAAAATTCTTAGGTTCAAGTAGTGGAACATCACATTGAGCATCAACAACAAGTTCTCTAACTCTTAAAGGATAACCTCATGTTGGTGCAGAATAGAATGAAACAATAGGAAGATCAAAATCGCAGTGAAAGAAGTTTTGATGTAGGTGACTGAATATTCCTACGGCTAAAACCATATAAACAAATGTCCCTCAAGCAAGCTTGAAAGATAATAAATTAACACCAAAGTATTATGGTCTGTTTAAGGTGTTACAAAAGATTGGTACTATGGCATACAAATTGGAGGTTCCTGCAGCTTCCCGAGTGCACCCAATTTTCCATGTTTCATGTTTAAGGAAGGTTATAAGTGACAAGCTCCCAATTCAAAAAATATTGCTAGAACTTGATGACAAAGGAAAAATCATATTGGAACTAGAAGCAATCACCGAAACAAGAACTTGACAGCTACAAATTTGATGAATTTCGGAGTTTCTCATAAAGTGGAAGAACTTATCTATTGAATATTCCACATGCGAGGATGAGAATTTTATACAAAAGTATCTAGAACTACTCAATCATTAAGGTCAATTCTTTTTGGAAGGAGAGGGGCATGCTAGGCCTCTATAATACTAGTGATTCTACCATTACTATTGTCATTGTATCTCTTATTGTTATTATTGTGCCCTTATTGTCCCCATATTGTTATTTATATGGCCCATATAAACCTTCCATTATTATTTTTGTGCCCTTATGTTATTAGTGTTATGTCAGCTTGATTATATTATGACCCCTTTGACTCCTATATATAGAAGGAATGTTTAGTCATTTGTATCATCCAAGAATTGTTCATTTGTGTCATGTAAAGGAGGGTTCCCCCTCAAAGGGGCTGAATTCTAAGGCGTTGATCTATCTTTTCTATATTTTGCTGAGATGGTTTCCTAACAAAGATA
This sequence comes from Pinus taeda, assembly GCA_000404065.3. NCBI lineage: Eukaryota > Viridiplantae > Streptophyta > Pinopsida > Pinales > Pinaceae > Pinus > Pinus taeda. The sequence continues at coordinate 114,680 of APFE030678122.1, forward strand.
TAGACATTATTTCAAACTCCTCCCATCCTCAGGGGTCGAATCCTTAAGGTTACGAGCTAATCTAACCAAAACTGAACAAGAAACTAGAATCTAGGCATCCTAACAACTTGCTTCTAAAAGTGACGAAACTGATTCATTTGTCCTCAAGCTAACTTTTAATCTAATGAATCTACCTTCTAATACTTATTATCCATAATATTTACATGCCTAGTCATCATTTACATCAGTAAAACACCATACATGAGAGGAATTTCAAAATTGCAGTCAAGTCATAGTGAAATAGACACCTAGCACAATTTTTGTCTTATGCGCAATGCCCAAGCCCCATGCGCATCACTTTTTTCAAGTCCAATTTAGAGGCCATCCATCTGTCCCAATTGAGCTCATGATAGCTCATTGGAAAGCACTTCAAGTATTATTTCTACGAAATCTTGAATTTATTCATTTGAAGCTGATTTGACCCTTCAAAAATGGATTCTTCAAGATTACTTCTATGTGTACAAAAAAGCACAGAAAGGTCTTTTTTGGGTGATTTTTGACCTTTTGGTTGATCAGTTCTGATCTAAAATCTTAGAAAACTCTTAGGGTCCATGTACTCATCATTATGAATAAAAAAGTACTGACCATTCCTCCATTGGATGCCCCTAGGAAAAGCATAACACCAGTGGTGATGCACATAGAGCCAAAATCTCTATGGAAAACACCACCATCAAGTGTCTTGGTTAGCCAAGGAAGCTTCAGCAAGCAACCTAAGCCTATCATCCTCCTTTTTTCCTTCAAGTTATTATTTTAGCCTTCTTTTCATTTTCTTGACCCTTATGTTGCAAACGCTGTTCTGGGTCCTGTAATGATGAGCCATGTGCCTCATGATTCGATTATCCATGTTGGCCTTTTGGAGCAGCTTCTCCAAATGAAAATTGATCTTGTGAAGGAAAGTTTCTCTATCCTCCTCAATTTCCTTCTCAATTCTTTGTTTTGTAATGACGGTAGCCAATGTTTCTTCCTCTTGCGTTGTTGATTTTCCTTCATCACTTTACCTCTTTTCTTTGAGAATTTCCAACTCCATAAGGACTTGTTTGTCCATTAATGCTTGGATCTGTGCATCTTTTTCCATTGTGGTTATGTTTTCATTTGTTGCCTCATCTTGGGCCTCCAAGTCAATTGTCTCAATGTGATGATGGATGTATGATTGTTCTGGTTCATCATCTTCTGTCAAATCAGAATATCTTTCCTCCTCATCATCAAGGCTTTCCTCTAGCACTTTTTCCTTCCCCTTATGGAGTTGTTGCACCCGTTGTACCTGTTGTGTTGATGAAGAATGCAAATCCCCTTCCACATTTTGTGGAGCAAGCATTTTCCTATGAGCTGATGAGGATGTCAAGGCCCCTTCCATATTTTGTGGAGAAAACACTTTCCTATCTGTTGCAAATAATTTTCTATCCACTCTCTAATATTCCTTGTAGGATTTTGGATTCTCAACAACTCTGGTCTCTTTAGCCTTCTCACTTTTCTTTACTTGGGCACTACTGGAAGGCCTTTTTGTTTCTTCAGGCACTGGTGGAGGAATTTGATGACCACTGATGATGTGATTGGCAATGAATGTCTCCTAGGAGATGTTAAGGAGGTTGAGATGATGTAGCTCAATCATCTTGATTAGGGAATAGTGATAGAGACTACTCATTTACTGAGGGTATGTACTTTTCTGTACAATGTAGGCCATCTTTTCAATGTTCATGAATAAGAAATAAGGGATTCTCAACATTTGCACTCTTGCAAAATGCATAAGAAGCCTAATGTGGTAGGTGTAAAATCTAGAAAATATGCCTTGACATGTAAAATATTTCATAATGATCCTCATCATAGGGGCATATTTGCCTTCAAGGAACTTGAAAGGAAAATTCCTCTTCTTGTCATTTATGTACCCATATTTGATGTATGGCTTATAATAGTGCTCATCCAAATCTTGTGCTTGATACCATTTCTCCCCCACATTTGGAATCCCTGTAGCATTAGGAATGATGGAGGATGAGACTATAAATGTCACCCTAGCAAGATTTACCTTGTAATCACGGAGATTGGCTACAAAAATAATGGTCAGCTCAGGATGATGTTGGAATTTTTCCACCCTCTCACGAAACTCATAACACCCTAGATGCCTGAAAGAAGTGACGGTCATATGAGAAGCCTATAGTGCTCTGATGTTTGATGGTTCCTCCCTGATAATTCTACCTCCCTTGTGTGGTTTTCTTTGATGTTGAGGTTCATATCCCAAACTCTCACTGCCACTATTTTCCTCCTCCTCATAATCCCAATACCCTTTGTCCATGTCTCTTAAATTTGGAAGTTGTGTAAACTTAGAGAATGTAATGAAGGAGTAAGTATTGGTGATTTAGGGATATGGGAAGGGGATATGATATTATGTGGTGTAGGATGGAATATAATATGAAAATGAGAGGGAGGTTATTTTGTTTTATAGGGGTTGTTTAGTAAATAGGGTTTTATGATTTTTTCTCTGGGGATTTAGGGAATAAGGGATATGGAGGGATTTGTTTGAGGGCATTAGGGTTTCAAAGAAAAGGTGGAGGGATGTGTAGGAGCGATTAGGGTTTCAGGGAATGAGTGGACGTATGTATAAGAGGTAATAGGGTTTCATTTTTGAAATAGAAAACCAAATTCAAACTGATGAATTGAATGCCAAGAGGATAGCTTAGACATCACACTTACTTGTTTATAGGCTATATAAGGGGAACGAAACATTTTGAGTGACTGAAGGAGCATTTTGGAACTGGTTGGCCCTATGTGCAGCGTCACCTATAGGTGTGCAGTGCTCCACCTCTATGTGCAACATCACCCAAATTTACAGTGGAGAAATTGCCCTATGTGTAGCACTCCACTTGTATGCACAACTCTCTGACCTCCATGCGCAATGCCTCCTCAGACTGCTCTCTGCGCAGCACCATGTCTCATATGCACATCGCCTCTTTTCTTTAGCCACCAGCTGGCCTCAATTCCCCTCTCTCCTTCAATGCTTTTCTTCCTGTTTGCCAAATGAGAGTGATGAGTTTGGAAGAGTGTTGACATCTTATATAGAGATTAATTTCGATTTTTCATTAGAAAAACCCACTTTCTAATGTTTTGGAACTTTTTCTTCTTTCCTCTAATTCTCTGTTTAATACCTTTCTCTCTTTGTCTCTTTTTATGTGGATGATGCATGGATTGAACTCATTTTTTTAGTGGTTTCATTTTCTTGCAACAAGGAGAAACCTTTGAGGCAACTAGGAACACTTATTACATAAAATGGATACAAATTACATCAAGAGAATATAAATAAACTAAAAATACTATGTTTTCATCTCAAAAACATGTTTTTGAGATGAAAATTACATTAGTGACAAAAGATCTTTATACAATCACTATGACTTATTGGTAACTCTTTGTTTATGTGTCATCTTCATACCTTTTCTACCCTTTATTTACACTTGAAATCATGCTTTTGACCTAGAAATGAACCCTAAGACCTAATAGAAATACCTTGGAAATGAACCCTAAATACTAATTGAAAGACAACTACCTTGACACCTATAGTAACATATTTGAAACCTCAATTGAATATAACATGGAAATGGGTCAGCAAATGTACCTCAAGTAGGAAGATTTGATTTTCTAAGAAAAAGAAAACCATTAGTGGACCATTTTAGCATGACCTAATGGAATGATTAAAAATTTAGTATGAGACACCTAAAATGAAAATGCATAGAGAATATTTGATCCCTGATGGAAGTATGCATATATTGACACTAACAGTAAGTTCACTAAGTTTTCAGCAAAGTTTCAGATGTACTAGCCCGGGCCATATGTTATCAAGGAAAATACAAAGGGAGGTATGGTTCAACATGCAAAGCTACATGGAGAAAATTTTCTAGGAAGGGTGAATGGAAGCCAGTTAAAGCCATATACAGGAGATCTGGCTCAATGACTACATGACGACAGGAGAGTCTTAGTGCTTCAAGCAGTTCTAAGGGAGTGCAGGACTATGAACTACACTGCCTAGATTCGAGGACTATGTGGTAGGAAGATTGCACTCAAAATGGTGACATTATGGTATCAAAAGTTGTGCAAAGGAATCTGCGCTAGCACAACAAGTACCACGAAGCACAACCAGGAAGTGATCACTGGAGTCACTATTCATGATTTGATAGCTAGAATACTATTAAGAGGAGTAGGATGGTGGCATTTAAGGCCAAAATATTTGAAGATCTACCATCAAAATGGAATTAATGGACAAATTTTGGGGGGAATGGTCATATTTGAATTCAAAATCCCCTATAAATTAAGTGTGGCAGCCTAGTAGAGAACACTTTGCACACTGAGATTTTTTGAGTTGTGCTCTCCCTTGCTTATAAATCACATGTTCTTCGAGGATTCAGTCATGAGCCCTCCATTTGAGCAATTACCATAGTTAAGCCAAAAATTTGTCTGTGATACCATGTTAGGACTAGGCCTTGCTGAGATTGTGAGCACTGGAGGAACTATCGAATTTCAAGGAGCTTCTCCATAGGTTGTGAGCATGGAAGCGTTGGCTCCTATGCCTACGATGCTAAGGTCACCTAGGCTGAAGTCCACCCTTGTTAAAGAAACCTAGAAACTAAATAAAGACAAAGAAAATAGGCCGACACTAGTGTTCGAGTTGCCTAGGAAATATACTGTAGTTAAGAAGCAGAAGAAGGACAAGCAACCTGAGAAGGTTGTGGATTTGGAAGCTGAGGCAGTGGAGCCTATCACCAAGTTGCCTGAATATATCCCTCAATGTAAGGGGAAGGAAAAGGTATCCAAGGAGCCATACTCAGACAAGTTCCTCATTCATACACCCCTATTGCAAGATAAGATGACCTTCAAAGGTCTATAGCTTACGTGGGTCCCCCTGTTAAAAATGGAAGATTCGGACTTGGTTGATCATGAGTGATTCCCTCACCTTGCAAAAAAAATTTATATGAGGAATTTTTATTACCTACACTTAGGTGTCACTGAGTTGGAGACAATTGAATGGATCCACAGAGTGGAGAACTCCGGGTTGTTGAACCTATTATGGGTGCCCCACCATTACCGTACTAATATTAACACCACCTATGTGTGGAAGTTACTTACTCTAAGGCATGATGGGTGCTTATGGCTTGGTTCACCTATACCCATCATGAACATGCTCATCCATAGGATGACATACCTGCCACATGAGCGTTTGAATCCGGCCAAGGAGTTTGGTAGAAAGGAAAGAGAAAGAGACTTGGCAGAGGAAATGAAAAAGGAGTTTTAGTTTGTGAAGACGATAGACGACTATTCCATCACAATCATCAATGATCCTGAGTGAATATTCTCCACCCAAATACTAGCTAGAAAGGTTATGAAGAAGTGTCACATGGATGAGGTTTTGGCCCATGTGGTATCATTAGCTACACAATCCATGAAGGGCATGCAATTTAACTGGTCATGGTAGTTATGCAGTGAATTCCTCGTGAATTGTCGTGAGGTCTAGGATGAGAGCAAGCCCTTCCACTATGCATGTTTAATGCTCTCCATCGTGTTGGTTACATGGAATCTACTGAAGGGCAATTGCTTTCCTTCATTGAAGGAAGGATTCCCAGAGGCTGTGTAGTTTGCCTCTCTCTAGGCCACGAAGGACCCTCTGCAGGTAATAGAAAGTAAGTTTTTTGGGTGTTGATGGAAGTGAACTTCCGTATGGCCATCAACCAATTCCCAAGGTTGTCCCTAATCCTGTATGAATAGTTGTTCACATATGCTACATTCAAGACAGATTTCCATTGTGTCTACATTTAGGCATGAAAGGAGCTGGAGAAGAAGTGGTTCGATTTACCGCATTTCATCACCGAGGATGCCATGCAAGAGGTCACCAAGTGCTGGTCAGGAGAATGGAATGCTCGATCAGACTTGGATGCAAGTACCAACAAGGGTGCAGGGAGCTGAGCTAAAAAGAAAAGGAAGGATGAAGTGAAAAAGGTAGTGCAAAAGTTGGCCGCGTAGTGGAAGGATGAAGCTGAAGAGAAGGCTCGAATGGAAAAGAGGCACTTTGCAAAGGAGAAGATAGAGTAAGAACATCGTGACTCCAAGAAAAGTGGAAAATATCATCGCCTAAAACTAAGGAGGAAGATTAGAGAGCAGTAGTAGGAGGGGTCCTGCAAAAAGCAAAAATTGGAGATAACACAGGTGGATCCCTTAACCTTGATAGAAGGAAATCTTGTTGAGGTCAGTGACAAATTGTGTGATACTGGCACCGAACTATTGGAGCAATTTGAGGAACAATACATGCAGTTGTTGGGAAGCATATAGAAGGATCATTGAGAACTGTAGATCCAAACTAGCAGAATAGAGGCAGGCATAGGTCAAGTGAAAGCAGCACAAACAAGCATAGCACTGGGGACAATTCAAGCTATATAACTGGTACAGGCAATGGACCTTAGATCAGTTCTAGTAATAGAAGTGTCTCTATGCATGAAATTGGCTGACAATTGAGTTATTTTAAGCACCCTTAAGGATGTCACATTGAACATTGCAATGCTCCCCAAATGAATTTCTTCATGTGTTGCAAGTAGGAGTGACAAAGGAATTGAGAGTTTGGGAGTAGCGTGCTCTTAGTTTAATCAGTAAGTATTGACTGAACAATGAGAAAATGTTCTTCAAGAATATGTTGACCCTGAAAGAAATGGATATTATCTACGCACAGAGCTCCAAGCTAGCGACCACGGTAGCATAGGCATGCAAAACAATGTCGGAGTTGCACATACATGAGGATGCACAACCAGAGGCCAAGATCCGTAAATTAGCTGTAGGTGTCTATGAGGTAAAGGCAAAAGCTATGAGTGTTCAATTTGAACTCAACATGAAGATCACAAAGCTGCACCACAAGTGATAGCCTTTGACTCTGTCCAATGTCAGGGAGCAGCACAGAGCCACTATAAAAGAAGGAATAACCATGGTGGATACTGCAGTCACTGACCGCTTGGCCTTATTTGAACAATCCATCGAATTAGTGATGACTCTATAGGAAGGTCCAACCCTATAGGTCTTAAACACAGAGGTTCGTGAGCTATAAAAGCAGTATGATGAAGTCAGGGCAACGATGCACTTAACTGCTCCAGTGCAGTGCCTCACCAAGTTGTAGGAGGGGAAGAAGCTCCTCATACAGGTGGAAGCCACTCAGAATAAGGAGGCACTACTTAAGGCTAGGTTGGGACCTTGGTTAGATGAATCCTACCAAGTAACAACCAACATTCAGGAAAATCTAACGTCTTACAACAAACACAACAAAAGATCAAGTTGTTCGCAGAAGGTCCATCAATGAAATAACTTGTCATAGAAGTAAAACAAGAAGCTACGCAGAGCACCATTGAGGTAGCATTTGTCCAAGTGGAGTTGGGGGATATTCGTAGCAAGATCACAGCACAGCCAAGTGACTCGAGGGTGATTCATGACCTTTATGTTGGGGGTCTTTTGGAATGGGGTCCCCTGGGTAAGTTTTGTGTTGAAAACCCAAGTTTTGATGTAAATTTTGATGAAAAGATGTAAATTCTCCACGAATTGTGGATGACGATTGCATAGGTAGTTAGGATTCAAAAAGGTTTTACCCTTGTTTACGTAAAGTGGACTCAATTTTGAGATCCACCAATGGTCTGCAAACCATGGGATTACATGTAAAAGGCTATAAATAGGTTTGTCTTAGGGAGTCTAAGGCAATTCTATGGGTATTTACGGATGGAGTCTTAGAGAGATAACACATAGAAGTAAGTCTTAGAGGAGAAAAAGGCTCTGCAGCTGAGTGCAAAAAGGCCTAGAGTAGTGTCCACAACTAAGTGCATAGACCCCTACCGCTGAGTTCTCTGACCCCTGCAGCTGAGGGCGTAGGGAAGTTTTGAGTTGATAACCCTATACTGAAGATCAATAAAAAAGATAGTTGGAAAAATTCTTCTGCTTATCTATTTACTAATTTTAATTCTGTTGCACTATATGTTGTGATTGAAATAATGTCTTTATGAATTAATAGTGTATTAATGTGCAAATCTATTGGTTAAACCTCCTTAGCTTAATGCAAGACATGTTAAGTATTTATGCGAAGATTATAAAGCTTTTTGTTACGTTTATTAAGCACTTAAGAAAATCGTCATGGATTCCAATCTGAGGCTATTATATGATGCACATAAGTAGATAACTTATCTATTAAGGGTCCATATAGGCCAATCGTACACCTTCACAGAGGTCTAGGGGCCTTTTGAAGGAAGTTACAGTACAAAGGCCTAAGGGCTTAGAGGTCTTCACAAAGGCAGATCTAGGGCATAAAACGACATCACACGGATCTCTGGATGCATAAACTTGGTTCCAACATCCCACCATACTACTTAGAGTGAGACTTCAACCCACACTACACGGATTGATTCCAAAAGGGCCAATAGTGTAGGGTTTTGTTTGGCACAATTAACTCTAAAGCTGGGTCAGGACTCACTAATCCAACATGCAAGTTGTATATGAGTCTAGACCTTGCTCCGTAATTATTACTTTTGGAAATAAGTTGTACAAGATGTCGAAGGTAGCCCTGCCTAGCACACATCTTTGAACACTCAATAAAGTAGTAAGATAGTTTCAAAGACCAGGAAATTTGTTTTCCTTATGATCTTCCCTAAGGGAAAGAAGAATATTGTGGTCATAGATTCCAAAGAGAGATCCCCCACACAACATGAGTAGATGGACAAGGTCATGGAGGAATACACCGACATTTTCTCCTCGATTACAGTGGGTGACTTTGCACTGTCAGGTCAAGCATTCCATCGATCTGACCCCGAGCACACCACTACCTAATGGGATAATATATCAATTCTATGTCATGGATATCAACGATATTAAGAGGTAGAATCAATATTTTTTGTAGAAAGGGCACATTAGGCCAAGATCATCACCCTATGGTAGCTCAATTGTGTTGGTACATAAGAAGGATGGGACCTGGAGACTCTGTATTGACTCTTAAGCACTAAACAAGATCATTGTTAGAATAGGTACATAATCCCATAGATTGATGACCTTCTGGACCAACTCAAGGGGGACAAATATTTCAGCAATATTTATTTCAATTTTTCCTATCACAATGTTCCTATCGAACCCTCTAATATGTGGAAGACACCCTTCAAATCTAAGGAGGGCCTTTTCAAATAGTTGGCCAGTTAACTAATTTATCCACAACATTCATGATATTGATGCATGACATATTTTGACCCTTCATCAACGCATTTGTGGTGGTTTATTTAGATGACATCTTGATATTAAACTAGAGTTGGGAAGAGAACTTCAACCATATTTGATAGATCCTCCAAACCCTACAAAAACACAAGTTAGATGCCACTTTGGAGAAATTCATTTTTGGCATAACCCATTTTCAATATTTGGGGTACATCCTTCATGAGAAGCATGTGCATGTGGACTAGCCAAGATACCATTCATTTGGGAATGACCAGCCCTAACCACTCTGTTAGTGCCTAGATTTACCTCAGGCTGAAAAGGTAGGATCCATGGCCAACATCAAACCACGCTCAGCCTGGTAGCTAGCCCTACCAGGTCAAGCTCTCTTCGAGTCAATCTCAACGAATTATGATCACTAAGGGCTTGAGATCAACTGAAATAGCTACTAATATTAGGTTAGGTATAGGTACAAAGAAATTGATGATTTTGTGGGCTCTAAGGGAAAGGTAGATCTTGGGTGCAGGGAATGAGGTCCAGTCTTGCAGGGATCTTAATGGGGCAAGGTAGGCAACTGTATTTGGCTCTCTAAAGAAAGTGAGATGGATGGATCAGATAGAGGAGGAGTTGAAGAGGGAAAGAGAAGCCATGGATCATCTCCAAATAGTTGAAAACATTAGAAACTAAAGTAAACTTCAAGTAGAGCACTGCAATTACAATGTATTCTACTTACACTCTTGTTTGATTTAGCTGAGAAGAAATAAGAGAGCAATGATAATATACATAACATATGAATAAATTTAAAAAGGCATAATAAAGCATTGTACCAAAACAAATGCCACAGGGATCCCAAAGAGTATTGCAAACCCTGGTCTCAATTCCTTAGCCAAAATAATGATATGAGTGTACAATGAAGCTCCTTATTTTCTCAAGAGTCCAACCATGCTAATGACTAAAAAAATACATAATATAGATAAAGCATAGCTCATCCTTGCCTCTAGGGGTTGAGATCACATATTTAGGAGCTGTTCCAACTAATTCTAAACTTAGAACTACTGTTACACTGAAATTTGTCACCATGACTATCTGCAGTTAATATGGCCCCATCAATAGCCATATTGTCCTCCTTGTCAAGCCCCATACCTCTGCTCTT
>APFE030678135.1:0-23050 GCA_000404065.3 Pinus taeda
TGATGTACCAATTTACCCAAAATGGGGCCCACAATTTGGCGTTTCATCTTCTAGGGTTAGGTTTTGGAATGTGAAGGGTTTTCCATTGTTTCTCAACAATAAATAGGCCTTTGAGCCTCATTTTAACATAGTTCGAAACAGTTCAGAGGCATGTAGCCGCCACATCTCTTCTCAGAGATAAGCTACCATCGCCCTAGCTGGTTTATTTCCATTTCTGGTTGTAAGCACATTTCGGTATTTTCCATTAATGAAATGAAGTATTCTTTCCACTGCATCTTTGTGTATATGGTTATCACATCTCTGTATTTATGGTTATCTCTATAATCTATTGCGTTCCTATTTAAATCCGGATCAGTATGGAACTGTGCTTTCCTATTTTTGTGGAAAATGGTGTTGATGCTCCCACATTCTTCTCCTCCTCTTGTTGCTACTTCTCCACTGAGTCCTCGTCTTGTTGCCCCTGTACTAATGGTTCCTCCTCTAACCATGTAAGTGACTCCTACATTATGGGAACTTTGGACTCCACCCTCCTCTTAGACAATACATCAATATTGTCTAAGGAAATGGCATCCACATCCAGTGGTTTCTCTATTTTTGCTTCACCCATAGTTGAAGATTGTAATAGACATACACCAAGTCATTAAGGTGTGCAAACTCCAACTTGCAAGAGTTTCATAAAAAAATTAATGAGTCTTGACACTTGAGGGTCATAAATTACAATAAATGCAATAGCTCATTTGAAGGTTGAAGCTAAGGTTATAGCTTGTTGCATTTTTTCAAGTATATTTTCTCAAACACACTCAAATTGTGCTCACACTTCGAAGTGCTACAGGTTTGATTGAGGATTTTGATGGCCAATTTCTGCAAATTTGGTGCCCTTGCACCATAGCTTTGCTACCAAACATCTATAACAAAATAAAGAGAAGTAAAAAACTTAAACATAAATAAACTTTCAAATGAAACGTAATTGAATTTAAAAAATTTAGAATTCTAAATTAGTAAATTCTAATGAGTCATGACTCGTTACTTACATGGCATGAAGATGGTCCTTTCACGAATAACATCATTAAATCCAAATAGTCCAACACCATCTTGATACATCTATATCTCGTGATTGATTTTGTTGTGAAGCTCGAGATCAAATACCATCTTATGAATACAGGTATGGAGCCCTTCCATCACCTTGCAATCAAAATCAAAGTTGCATTTGTAGGAAAATGTGGGGTTGAGGAAAAGTGTTGTTGCATGAATGGGTCGATGAAGCATCCTTGTCCATCGACTATCAATCACATCCCAAAACATCATCTGTCTACTAAACCTAGCGGAACCTTTGTCTGCATAATAAGCATGAATGGTCTCTTTGGTCTCATCCATGGCTTCATACAAATAAGCCATTGCAGGCTTATCCCCCTCTACCAATCTCAGGACCCTTACTATAGGTTCACTAACTAAGCGCACTTCTTCTACTCCTTGCCAAAAGGTGTCAGTGTGCACCATTTTTGTAATGGCTCTCCCATCCTATCTCTTGTTGTATCTACAATCACGCCACTCATTAGAAACATATATTTGGTTCAACTCAAATTGACATTGAAGTAAAGACTGAATAGTAATGAAGTTGGTAGCAAAACGTGTGATTGTAGGACGTTGCAATTCCATGGTTCTGGTGCATCTCCTCATGAGGATAAGAACAAAAGCATGGTTGTATATGAACTTGGGGATGCTCCTAGCCTTATCAATCACCTCCTTGATGAAGGAGATTTTCCCCATATCCTCAAGCATTAAATCAATATGATGTGTTGCACATGCAGTTTAGAACAATGAGTGGTGCCTATCCATAAGCATTTTGCCAACAACCACATAATTAGCTGCATTATCTGTTCTGGCTTGCACCAAATTTTGCGCACCAATCTCCTGGATGAACTTGTCTAACAAATCACATATCAATGTTGTATCTTTTATATGTGTTGATGCATCCACTGATTTAATAAACATTGCACCTTTAGGACAATGCACCAAGAAATTTGGGTCGAGAAAATGATGGAAGTGAACCTGCCTGACATAGGCTAGGGTTTGTCTGCAGAGAATTTTCTGCTACACTCTCCCTTTCACTTTATAGCAATTTTGTCACCCTGCTGCCGTACTCCTCGGATGTCGTTCACCGCAACTACCGTTTCCCCGTTCGTGATTTTGTTTTTCCCCCCCGTGACTCTATTGTGCCCTTCTACACCTCTCCCATCTACTCGTGATTAACAGCGACGATTTTTACAATTTATGGTGGCAGCTGGCGCATAACTCTCGGATCAATTATGGAAGTAGACATGGTAGAATTCTCGGTTGACCTTGGGAGGGTGTATCCATTTGGACATCCCCCAACGCTAACTCGGAAGGACTGCTCCCTTATTGTAGCAATCTTTCAGAAGCTATCTTGTCCTTACCCTCGCTCTCAGGTCCCTCATGTTCGATAGTAACCGTACATAAGACCAACTCCTCCTGGCCATTTCTCGCTACCCTTCCCCTATCGTTTCCCTCCCTACATTTTGTGACCCATTGTATAGGCCCTGACCTTGTTTCTAGCTCCTCGAGTTGTCCGCCTTTTCCTCCATTTTTCGGGTCACATTTCCCTTCACTTTCTCCCCATGGTGAACCCTCGGTCACAGCACAGGGTACCCCTCCCCTACCTTCAGTATCAACTCCCCTCTCCGGCAACTTCAAAAGCATCCCACCTCTCTCGGGCGCCTTCTCCTCTGGGCCTTGTCTAAATCCTCCTGCAAACCCTCAATCAAACCCTCCTCTTAGCGGAGCTCTGGAGGACACCACCGATGCAGGCCACAGGCTAGGTAAAAAAAAAAAAGTGTGTTAAATCCAGAGCGCAAGACGTCATAATTTGTTTGGGGGAAGATATTCAGTGGGGAGACACCATGGATACAGTTGATCGTGTTTTGGTTGGTAGGGTTCGAGGAATGAACTACACAGCGACACGGCTCAAGCAATGGACGACAGAAGTCTGGGGGCATGCTGAGATTCCTTTCATGCAAACCTTTGTTCGGGGGTGGTTTGTGCTGAGATTCACTAGAGCCAAGCATACAAAGTGGGTTCTGTCTTCCTTCTGGCATATTGAATAGGCCCTTGTACTCCTGCGTCGATCGAACCCTGTCTTCGACCCTGAAAGGAAGCAAATAGGTGTTGGGCCTCTATGGTTCCGTCTTCCAGGATTGCTTCTTCATTTCTGGTCTGAGGACATCTTCAGGTGTATAGGTAAATCCCTAGGCACTTACCTGGAGCATGCAAATCGTACCTCTCCACTGGCATCATGGCATACGCGAGGATTTTGGTCCACTTAGATACCAGGGAAGGGTTACAGGAACATATCACACTGTTATGGAGGAATTTCTCGCGGATGTAGATCCTAGATTACGAGGGGGTCCCTTTTCGGTGCAGGAGTTGCCACAAGGTGGGTCACCTATTCAGGGATTACCCCCTGAATGGAAAAGCAAGAGCAGGGGATAAAATAAAGACAATCCCTACTAAGGATCCTCAAGCACCTGTGAATCAACCCTCTTCTGAAGCAACAACGACCCATACCGCCCCTAAAGTAGTAGTGGATACACCAGCGAAGGAGACTCCGAAGAAGCGCGGAAAAGCACCATATCGGCCTCCCTCTCCTCCTCTGAATAGGGCAAGGGCGGTTGCGGAGGTTGTGTTATCTTCGGGTATGTCCTCTTCGAAACCCTGCTTTGTTCATCTCTCTATTTCACCTAATAGCATGGCTTTATCTTTGGTTATTCACCAGGTCTCTGCTTTCATGCCCCCGTCCCCATTACTCTGGCATGCTCCCTGCACCCCCACATCCATCCGGGAGGTGACCCCCGCCATATCCCAAGACTCTGCACAAGGGCATCTATCCCCCAGATACCCGCTTCGATCTCAGGCTCGATCACAGGTTCCTGACTCCAATGGAATTGGTCTTGTATCCCCCACCATTCCCCTGAAGCCACCACGAGGCAAACCCTCCTCTCTATCCAAAGCCAAGATGCAGGCAGGGGAGGAGATTGCATCTGGGAGGCAACACACTATCGACAGGGTTCTTAGAGCACAGAACACCCTGGTCTCCCCCCCTCCATGAAGATGCTCTCATTTAATTGCTGAGGGTTAGCTAGCCCTGAAAAAAACTAGCTTTCCGCAAACTTCTTAGGACTGATCTGGTTGATATCATATTCCTTCAAGAAACTCTGGGCCTAGCTAATGCAATCACACACCTATTAGAATTGATGCTTCTTGGCTTGTCTTTTCAAGCCCTTGATGTCAATGGACGCTCGGGAGGCATTGCCATGGGTTTCAATTCTCGAACCATTAAACTCTGTAACATATGGGGAGGCATTGGACACAAGAGCGGATATCTTCCCATCTGACTTGGGCACTGACATTAGACTTATCAATGTATACGGGCCATGCCAACACTGTGAGAATTCTGGGAACAATTACTGAACTCCAATCTTCTATAAAAGGACATCATAATCCTTAGGGGGGGACTTAAACTTCTCCATAGGTTTCTCAGAATCATGGGGACATCATACTCAGATTGACCTCCTATCTGCTTACTTTGAGAATATCTTGGAGAATCACAGTTTTATTGATGTTCCATCAACAAAAATACAACCTACCTGGAGGAATAGAAGAATTAGAGAGGACAACTTCGCTAGAAGACTAGATCGCTTTCTCATTAAGGAGGGATTGTTGAGCATGGGATATAACTTCAGACAGTGGGTCAGATCAGGGGGTATATCAGACCATTCACTGATATAGCTTGAAATAAGTGGTGGACTGGAATATAGCTGAAGGATTTGCACGTAACCTAATGGAGTTGAAGCGATTACCTAAAATTTGGGCACACAACAAGAGAGAATAGGATGATCAAACCCTAAGGGATACTGAAGCGGAGATTGATGCCTTGGAAAATGAATAAGGGGGAGGGGGGGGGGTTCACCTCTAATGGTCAGAAGGAAAAGCTCATAACCCTAATAACTAAGCGAAGCAAAATCCTAAAGGACCGGGAAGAAACCTGGAGGTTGAGAAGTAGAGCAATATGGTTGCTTGAGGGAGATGATAATACAAAATTTTTCCACAAATTTGCAAATGGTCGTAAAGCTATCAATTCTATATGGCAACTAACAAATGAATAAGGGAATACTATGAATACATTCTCACAATTAGCATGCCTCGCTACAACCCACTTCAAGCAGATCTACAAGGCACCTCCCAATGCCACTCTTAATAAAGTCATTCGTGTAGCACAACTATTTCCTCGTTTGTGGCCCAAGAGACCACCATGGAGTTGAATAGGGAGGTCTCAATGGGGGAACTTGAGGCTACTTTGAAATGGTTCAAGCACGACAAGAGTCCAGGACTAGATGGTTGGTCGGTGGAGTTTTACACAACATTTTTTGATACTCTTGGAGAAGATCTTCTTAAAGTCATTGAAGAGTGCCGGATCAATGGTAAGATGTGTGAGGCTTTCAATACCACCTTGATCACCCTCATCCCCAATTCAGATAACCCAGCCTCCTCGATGACTTCCGTCCCATCTCCCTATGCAACTGTATATACAAAATCATCGCCAAAATCATAGCCAGTCGCTTCCATCCCATTCTATCCACACACATATCTTTTGAGCAATTTGCCTTTCTGCAATATTGACAGATCCATGAGGTTGTTGGAACTGCACAAGAAGTATTGCACTACACCTAGATGAAGAAGATGAAAGGTCTGACCTTAAAGGTAGACCTCTCAAAAGCCTTTGATCGTGTAAGTTGGTTGTACATCAAAATGCTCCTAACTCATCTAGGTTTTCCTTATGAATTTATAAAATGGATTATGTGTTGCACATCAAATATATCTTTCAGTGTCCTTGTCAATGGGGTGGCATCGCCCTTCTTTCACTTTGAAAGAGGTCTTAGATAGGGTTGCCCTCTATCCCCATTATTATTTTTGCTCATCATGGAAGAGCTCAACAGACTTATAAAAGAAGAGCATAACAGAGGAAGACTCAAAGGAATCAGGATCTCAAAGGGATCAGGATCACTAACAGATGCATTTTGACTCATCTACTTTTTGTGGATGATGTGTTGATTTTCCTAGATAGGGGGATTGGGGATCTGACGATATTGCAGAACACAATCTCACTATTTCAAATGGCTATAGGCATGATCATCAATAACACCAAATCCACCATTATAGCCACTGAATGTTCCCACCATGAGATTTAGTATGCACTTCACAGATTCCCTTTTACACTTCTGCAGATGGAGGATGGCCTTAGATGTTTGGGATATAGGCTAAAGCCCCACGGTTAGAAGATAGGAGACTGGACATGGTTAATCTCCAAGATGGAAAGACGGCTCAACATCTGGTATCATAAGTACCTCTCTGGAGCAGGAAGACTCGTACTCATCAAACTTGTTCTTGAAGCCACTCAAGTATATTGGATGTCTCTGGCTTGGATACCCAGAGGTATTCTCTCTAGAATAAAAAAATCTCTGTTATAGGTTTCTCTGGAAGGGCAATTAGGCGGGGGGAATATTTGCTTGGGTCAAATGGGATCACTTATACTTCCAAAGAAATGGGGAGGTTGGGGCATTAAAACGCTGGATGACTTCTCCTCAGCACTGTTGGCCAGGCTTGGTTGGCAATTGATCACTTCAAATAGCCTTTGGACCATGGTGGCCTCTTAAAAATACATAGCCCCACTAAATTTGATGGACTGGCTTCGACAACCACACTGGGACAAAACAGGGATATCAGTTGTCTATAAATTTGTATTAAATTCAATGTCCATGATCTGACAAGGACTCACCTGGCGAATACAATCAGGCACATCAGTGCGCATAGGACTAGATCCTTGGATCAGATATGGTAACGCCCACATGCTGCCCGAAGATCTTAAGCACCATCTTAGCAATGTGGGTATCACTCATATTAGCCACATTTACAGATATATAATGCTCCACCTTCTTACAACAAGCCTGGAAAATAGCTCGCAGCGTAAATATTCCTCAGCACTGGCATCAACATTGGGCGGATTATACGGCAACACTAACATAATCACATATCAGAATTGTTGAAGGGGAGGATGAGTTAATCTGGGCGCATGCAAAAAATGGGATATACTCCCCCAAGGAGGGATATATCTGTTTAACTAATATTCATAGACCACAAGCTATTGAACACTGGTGGAAAAACTTGTGGAAACTAAAAGCACCTCCCAGGACCCGATTATTTATGTGGACAATTCCCAAAAATAAGACTCCCTTTGGTGACAATCTAATCAAGCGAGCTCAGCATGGACCTTTTTGGTGTTGCTTATGTAAGAACAATACTGAATATACAACCCATCTCTTCCTCACCTGCCCGGTCACTAAGGACCTCTGGAACTCTATTTTATCGAACATTCCCACCCAGTGCAATTGGTAGGGCCTAACAGTCTTAGAAGCTTGGTCCACATGGTGGATCTCTGCAACCCCAATCAAGGCTCGAAAACTACCTCTTCTCATCTGTTGGGCAATCCAATGACTGCCCGCCTTCTTGAAGACTATCACACCATTCCTGAAGATGAGGAAAATCCTCCCCCCAAATACATTGTCCCTGAAAACATCAGTCACAACCATCCCTGGGCATATTCCGATGGTTCAACATAGGAAGATGGGTGTTGGGGCAGAGCCATTCGATATCATTCCGAATCCCATCACCTCCAAATCCAAATGGGCCCGGGGAGGGGCACAAACAACTTTACTGAACTGATCACTGCAAAATATCTCATTCAATTTGCCTTGGAAAAACATTGCAGGAATCTCCAAATTTTTGGGGACTCAAAAATTGTATGCAACTGGATAAACAAATCTTCTAACTGCTTTGCTTATACTCTGAGACCTATACTGGACGAGACTCACAGGCTCACCACGTATTTTGATTATTTTGCATGTTCTCATATCTACAGGGAATACAACACATCTGCAGATCAGCTATCCAAGGAAGTTTCGATCCGGCCTCTTGGCACATGGCTAATCCAGGAGCAGAAGGACGGTGCACACTATCAATACTACCACTGACCTTACATGGATATTACAGTGTAACTGGCTCAACAAGAGCCTAGTTTTTGCTTATGTTAATATTATGTTTTTCTTTTAAATTATCAGAGTTATATAAATGATAGTCATACTTACTCTTTGTGTAGAGTCTTTTGAAAAACATTGATATGAACAACACTAAAGGCATCACACTCCCTGCGTGGAGTGCACTGTGCTAATTTTGATTTTTTTCTCACTTGATAGGCATTTAGCCTCACATATAGGATATGTGTTTCGCATCTACAATTCGTAATTTTCCTTTAACTAATGAAAATTATGATTTTTCGAAGGGGAAAAAAATGCACCAAGAAATTTTGAAGGATCCTACCCTTCCTATATGTCCAACCATCAGACATCATTGTGCATCTAGAGACCTCCCATGACTGGTTCAACTCCACCAATCTAGAGTTGATGTCCTTCTTTTCCACTTGAAGGATTGGCCCTTACAACTCCTCATATGTAGCACTTTTGTACCCTGGGCCCACAATAGCAATAGCATCACACATTGGTTGCCAAAATGGATTGTTTTTTATGCTGAGAGGTATGTCACTTTAGTAAAGACCCCTCCCCATAACTCTGTTTGCTTCTTGCTTCTCCTTTTTTTCTAACTATCTACTTTATTGAGGGCTGTGCTCCACATTCGGTTTGTGGAACAAAAAATGATGACCTCCTAGTAACATCAATGAGTGAAGTTGTGGAGCCCCTTTGACTACCTTGAGGCTTAATCTCGGAGGTAGATAACCTTGAAGATCTGCGTGCATGTTCGACCTTGTTTGCAACTTCATCTTTTTTTCTTTGTCTTTTTCGTTAGTTGCTCCATATTCAACTCTTATAAGCTATGGACTAGAAAACAAAATTAGCAAGTGGGCAGAAGAAAGAGATAAGCGTGCTAAAGGGAAGGTTTTAGACCTAAACATTCCACAGTTGATAATTGTATAACTTTAAGGCATATCATTGAAACAATTTCGAAGAAAAAGGAAGAAGTCTTTTCCTGCTTTGTTGATTTCATAAAAGTGTTTGACTTAATTCCTAGGGATAAGCTTTGGCACAGAATGGAGGAACTTGGGGTTCCTAAACATTTGAGAGCAAATGTGCATAGGTTGTATGAAGAGGTGAAAGTCAAAATTATAACTTCAGTGGGGATCTCTCAAAGTTTTAGAAGTGATATTGGGGTCAAGCAAGGTTTTCTGTTGTCTCCTACCCTTTTTGGTTTATATATCAACAAGCTTGAGGAGTAGTTAAATTCGCAAGAGGGTGATTGTATCTATTTGGGCAAGTTTGTTACAAGGATTCTTTTGTATGCAGATGACCTTATTCTGATTGTTAAATCGGCTCTTGGTTTGCAAGAGCACTTACTATCCCTTGAGAATTTTTGTAGAAGTGTGGGGATGTAAGTCAATATCAACAAAACGAAAGTAGTGGTCTTCTCTAAGAAAAGAAAACATAACCAGCATAAGTTCTACTTTGAAGACAAAATTTGGGAAGAAGTTGCAGATTACAAATACCTCATAATTGACTTCAACAAAAATCCAAGTTGGAATGGTTGTAGAAAGAAAAGAACTTTGGAGGGTTGGAAAACATTTTATGCTTTTCAAAATAGGTGTAGAGAGGCAGAGTTATGGGATTGGAAAACCACTCAAACTCTTTTTAGGCTTCTAGTGATTTCGATGTTTCTCTATAGTTGTGAACTATGGGCTAGCAGTACATCCAACATGTAGTGGAGACAAATTGAGAAAATTCAGAAGCATTTGATTACAAACAAATTTAAGATTAAAAGTTTAGTTCCTTATGATATCTTGTTAAGTGAAACAGGGTCTGCTCCTATTGAAGCAATTGCTATGGTGCAAGTCATAAGGTATTTTAAAAAAAATGAGCAAATGGAAGAGGGTAGATGACCTAAGGTTGTCTTTAATAATAGATTGTGCAAAAGCAAAAAACTTGGATGCAACAAAATAACAAATGGTTTAGTAAATGGGGTATTAGCTTGAACGCCTGCCCCATAAACAACAAAGAGATAAAAAAAAAAATTATGGAAAAGTTCCACAAGCGTACTTGGGATAAGGAGATAGGAAGAAAGAAAAATTACTATATTGAAGTGTTTAATCCCTCTCATAGTAATTAACCAAAAGCATACATAGAGGCCAATATCTCTTGGAGAGCTAAAATTCTTATTGCTCAGTTAAGGACTAATTCTCATCAACTCCATTGTGAAACAAGGCGCTAGAAAAGGCCAAAGGAAGTGTGGGAGGAAAGAGTGCATTTTTTGTTCTTCCGGAAAACTGGAAACAAAAAAACATTTCATTTTAGAATGTGAGGCCTTCAAAGACAACAGGGAAAGTTATGCAGATATGCTGGCAGCTAGCTCTTGGGATAATATATTTAGCGAGGGGTTTGTCAAGAAGATGGGAGCATTTATTTTGAAGCTTCATAGAAAAAGGGCCGAATACATCAAGCAGTTGAAGAAGCAACCTATCTCATAGGCTATCTTAGCCTCATGGACGTTAAAATAATTTCTTTCTTTCTATATATATATATAATTTTATTAGTTAAAAAAGTTTAATATAACATATGTGTGTGAGAGAGTGAATGTGAAGAAAGAGAATTCTTATTTTATCAATAAGAATTTTTTAAGGAAATTTGTAAGTCATTCATTTTTTAATATGGAGTAACATATTAAATAGTTTATATATATTTAACATTTTATTAGTTAAAAAGTTTAATATGACATATGTGTGTGAGAGATGTGAATGTGAAGGAAGAGAATTCTTATTTTATTTAATAAGAATTCTTTAAGGAAATTTGTAACTCATTCATTTTTTAACATGAAGTAACATTTTAAATTTTTATAACAAAAATTATATACCTACTTAAGGCCTATTTTCAAATAAAAATGTCTATCTATCTACATAAATATTTATTTTAAATAATATATTAACACATTAAAATATACTAGATATATATTAATATTATTCATTATTTAATATAAAATTCATATAATAATAGATTGTATTTTAAATGATTAAACTTATAATATTTAAAAGTGGGTTTTTCCTTTTTTGGGTAATTGTATCGAGGGGCACTCTACAACTACAACTCAGTGTGAGGGTGATGTTTAAAAATAATAAAATAACACTTACAATAACAAATTAAAAAATAGTAATAAAAAAAATCAATCCTGGGCATAAATAAAATACTTCAATTTCCAACTTAATTTTACATCCACTTTATACAAAGATAGAGTAATTAAAAGTATCTATTTTTTATATCATATTAACTCCATACTTATTATTGACTTAACTCTGGATCTACCAAGAAATTAAGATAGATCTAAAATAGTCTTAACTAACGCCTAAGTATTTAAATATCCTAGCAAATTAACATTATATTGAAATCTTTTCACTTTGTATATGTAAAAATAATTAATTAATAATAAAATATTATTGATCCAATTCCATATTTTCATATAATTATTCTTATAAAATATTTATAAAATTTACCATTATCAATTACTTCTACCATAATTTTCTTTTATTTTATTTTAAAAAAATTAACTTCTAAATTAAACTTTCAGCTTACCAAATGGTAATTGATAATAAAACAACACCTTTCATCTTTGATTAAATTGCAACCAATTTAATCTTTGCCTCATTTCTTTTCCAACATTTACATATACTCTCTTTTTCAGTTATCTGCTCATCTCTACCACAATATTGTATCAACACCCTTGGTCATTGGCCTTCTTACCTTTCTACAACACCAATGCAATATGCTTTTGCTTACAACACCAATGCAATATGCTTTTGCTTAGTCATGACCATAGAAGCATATAAGATGGAAGTTGATACAATGTAAGATAGTTCCTAATAGTATTAATACTTAAATTGAATATATATGAGAAAGTGTTTACATTATGTTTGACATATTTGGAAATTTGAATATATATATGAAAGTGTCTTATGTTGATTTATTGACATGTAACATACATTTGAAAATTGGAAATTATACATATGTAAGTATTTAACTTATCCTATTTAATATTTTTTTGGGATGGTGAGATCTGATTAGCCATTTATATTTCAAGAAGATATATTGTATTTTTATGTCAGATTTGTAATAGCATAAAATAATTAATTAATTAATTCCTCTAAAGGATCTTTGTACTAAAGTGTTAAATATTTTTGGGGATTGTGAAAAATGATTAGCAATATATATTTCAAGAGAATTTATTGTATTTTTATGTCAGATTTGTAGATAATGTGATGGGATGTTTTGTATGCAATCCATCTACTTTGGTGTGGTGAAGTTAGTTTCTAGAAACTAATCATTTTGTTTTAATTATGTTTTGACAAATATATATTCGGTGATAGAAACATCAAACAACATTATCTGTACACAAAGAATTTGGTAAAATTCATTGGATAATGCAAAGAATAGAACAACAGCGGAGGTTCCAACATCAAATCAAATTAATGCCAAACTGACACGTGTCAGAGACAGTGACCGTAGCATTCGCTCGTCACAAAGTTATACATCAAAGACACTGATCGTAGGATTCCCGGGTGAAAAATGATGGTACGAGTTGAATTTTATGGAGTTGAGTTTTCCTTTATAAATTATAATAATTTGTCTAATATTTCCAATCACCCAGATTCCAGGGTATAATAATTTATCCAACATTTTTTTTTTTTTTTTATTCTCTAGTATGGTGATTGATCTGTGCAGCTTTAATGCTTTTTGCTGGTTGATTACATTATCACAAAGCTGCCCTAAAATTGATTGCCCAAAATTGGTTTGGATAAATTATAAGGTGGGAGAAATATTTTTAAGTATTATTTTCGAGTATTGCCTAAATTATAGGGTGTGGGATATTAATTACTTCTAACTATCTCATTTTATTTTTATTTTAATTAGGGTGTGAAAAAATATTGGGTATTATAATTATTCTTATAGTGTTGTTTATTTTTTAATAAGATTTTTAGAATTTTAATTAAATTATTAATAATTAATAATTATTAGCTATATGATATTAGTAGTCATACAATAAAGGTTTAGGTCTATCTCAAAAGTAATTATGTTTCTTTGTCATTTTAATTAAATTGATTAATTAAAAAATGTCATATGGTTTTTTTGGACATGTAGCTAAATTATGTCATTGGCCTATGGTATTCTAACCAACCTTATTTACATGTTAAGTATATTGTTACAATTATTTTAAATGTTGTATGTGTTTTAACTATATATTAATTCTTTTATAATTATAATTAAAATAATAATTTAAATAAAATTATTTTTTTCCTCTCCGAAGGTTCTTCGCGCTCAGACCTGCTCAGGTCGGCTCTGCATCCTACGAGATCCACACCCCGCGAATCTTGATTTTTGCGCGCGCGCCCGCTCTTTGCACACTCCGATTCCTGAGGGTGGGTCCGCCAAGGGCTCTAGCCTCTGGATGCGAGCGGGTCCGCCGTGAGCTCTAGCTTCTGGCTACGGTTGGCTAGGGTTAGATCTGCTAGTTCTCCATGGAGGCGCCGGCTCCCCCCCCCAGGGGTCTTCCTCCCCTTCTCCGCCATCCGCCGCTGAGGCCTTCAGATGCCTGCTGGCCTCTCTGCCCAAGAAGAAAGCTTTGGAAGCTGCCAAGTTCGTGAAAAGGCTAGAAGATATCCCCGAGATCGCTCTTCCTCCTGATGGTCTGATCCAAGTAGCATTATCTTTGGCAGATCGTGCTCTGGTCGGTCAGTTTACAGGTCTCTGGCCCTCCCCGAAAACAACAGAGCACTGGGTTGCTAGGAACTGGGCTCCACTGATCAAAAACAAGATTACATCTTACTTCCTCGGAAGAGGATACTTCTTATTTGAATTCTCAGAAAAAGAAGACAAGGATCTCATTTTCAGAAATGGCCCCTACTTCATGGGCCCTCAAGCGCTGTATTTAAATAATTGGACGCTAGACTTCGATCCGGCATTGGATGTGCCTTCTGCAGTCTCGGTGTGGGTAAGGCTCCCTAATCTACCAGTACACTGTTGGAACCGAGACTCTTTGAAGCATATCGAAAACACCCTTGGGAAATTCATAGACAAGGCCAACAACAAAGATCAATACGACTGCACAATTTGTGTGGAGGTAGATCTGGGGGTCGGATTACCAGAAGCCGTCAAAATAAGGGTAGGTCCTTGGACGCATATTCAGAAGTTGGACTATGAACAGCTGCCGTTCAAATGCCGGAAGTGTCAAGTCTACTAACATTTCGCTAGAGTTTGCCCGTCCAAAGGGGTAGAGGAAAAAAGGAAGTAAGAAGGATGGAATCAGGAAAAAAGACCCAAAACTTCATTCCGGAAGAATGCAAATGTTAACGCTAGAGCCCCCCAAATGGGCCCTACTCAGCATCCACCCATGGAAAGCCATGGGAACAAATTTGAGATCCTTGGATCTGAAATCATGAATACTCAAGAGACAGAGAATCCGAAATAAGTCTCTCCACCTAAATCCAAAAGCGTACCAGAGAGATCCAAAGGGAAGATGTCAGAAGAAGAGGAGGAAACCCAAGAGTCCGAGGAATCGGAGGAAGAAGAGGAAATAGGGGATTCACAGTCTACCCCCAGAAGATCTACAAGAGGACGAATGTCAACAAAGGAAAAAAGGGATCAAGAAACATACAAAGACAAGCTTCAGGGCAGCCAACCAACGCTAGAGAAACTCCTAGCAAAAACCCCGAAGATGAAGAGGATCCAAACCTAGAGCTCCAAAGGAGCTCATCACAACAAGAGTAAATGATGAAGATATTCTCCTGGAATTGTAGGAGAATGGGCTCCAAAGTTAAGGAAGAAGCAATGAATAGTCTAATAAGACTAGAAGCCCCGGGCATTCTTCTCATCCAGGAGACTAAACTGGAGGATTCAACCTTCCTCCAAGTAAGCAGAAAATATTGGAAGAAAGACGGAGCACATGCAACCTCTGACCATGGAGCATCGAGAGGGCTTGGGTCGCTCTGGAATTCAAATAAGTTCTCTCTAATCTCTGAGTCCCTAAACACTCATTGGATTTTGTTAAAATTGCAACACTTAGAATCTAAAGAAATTATTAGTCTGGTCAATGTATATGCTCCTAACAATGCAGGTGAAAAAAAACTATATTGGGATTCCATCAAAAGTTTGGCAGATCTAGAAAATTTGGAGAACATAATCATAGCCGGAGACCTCAACCTCACCCTCCTCTCGTCAGAAAAAAGAGGAGGCAGTATTGTCAGAGATCCGACGAGAGAAGCAGTGGAAGATCTCATGCAAGATTGGGACCTGATAGACATTAAGCCGACTATTGGCAAGTACACGTGGTCAAACAAGAGGGTTGGCCCGAGTCACATAGCTACAATACTGGACAGATTTTTGGTGCAAAGTTCCTTCCTGCTTCTTGGATTAGAAGCTAGATCGCGTATCCTTCACAACAGCATATCAGATCAGAAGCCTATTAGCTTGGAACTGCTAACCCCCAAGGATCTGGAGCTTATCCCATTCAGGTTTAGCTCTCTCTGGATCAAAGAGGCAGACTTTATGGACAAGGTCAAAGACTACTAGAAAGACCCAGTCAAGGGATCCGCCTTCTTTGTGTGGGAGGAAAAACTCAGAAGAGTCAAAGTCATGCTAAAAAATTGGGTCAAGACCCTGCCCAACCCGGCTGTGCAAAGGAAAAAAATCCAAATCAAGCTAGAAAACCAGCACCTTCATCTTGAAGTAGCTGAAATTACAAAAGAAGAATTGGAAAAGGAGGCCAGGCTACAGTAAAACTTCCACAAGGCCTGCCTGGCAGAAGAGGAATATTGGAGGCTCAAGTCCAGAAGTCCTTGGCTTAAATCTGGCGATAGAAACTCCTCCTTCTTCCATAAACAAGCCCAAGCCAGGAAAGGGCAAAATTCCATCATGGAAATAAAAGAAGAAAACAACGTCTTGAAGGATTTTACATGCATAAAAAAGGCAGCCTTTGAACACTTTGGGAAGCTGTACAAGGAGGACCTAATGGTTGAACAAAATGATAGCTTGTTAGACACTGTCCCTAGCCTCATCACCTCCAACATGAACCAGACACTTGAAAGCAAAATCACGCACAAGGAAGTCAAGGAGGCCCTTTTCGCAATGGATCCCGAAAAAGCCCCGGGACCGGATGGTTTCACGGCTAGATTTCTACAAACCTGCTGGCAGATTGTCGAGAAGGAGTTCCTCAAAATGATTCAAAAGTCCCAAGACTGCCAAAAGATTGGAGGCTGTACAAATTCAACCTTTCTTGCTCTCATTCCCAAAGAGAAAGGAGCAAACTCTTTCAGTAGATTTCACCCAATTTCCTTGTGCAATATTGGGTACAAAGTTATAACCAAAGTGATAGCTAACAGGTTGAAAAGAATTCTACCCAAAATCATCCCCGATAGCCAAGGAGGATTGCAGCTGGTAGACAACTTTGTGTTGGTTCAAGAGGCGATCCACTCCAGCCTTCATCGAAAGGAAAAAGGTATGGCTATTAAATTAGATCTTGCAAATGCATTTGATCATGTTAGGCATAAGTTTTTGTTTGATGTGCTTCATAAACTAGGGTTTGGTCAAAAATTCATCAAGTGGATTAGATCATGCATTTCAGAACCCTAGATTTCCCCCCTGGTGAATGGTAGGGCGGCGGATTTTTTCAAAGCCTCTAGAGGACCGAAGTAGGGGTGTCCCCTTTCACCACTCCTATTCGTCCTTCAGGCCTTTGTCCTCAGTTTCAACTTAGATAAAAAGCAACAAGAGCAGGAAATCGCTGGTCTGTGCATTGCAAGAGGGGTAAAAAATATCAACCATGCCCTCTTTACGGATGATATAATACTGCTGGGGGCTACTTCTCTTCACTCAGCTATAAAATTCAAAGAAATTCTGGAAGAGTACAGTAAGGTTTCAGGCAACATATTAAATAAGCGCAAATGTAATATTTACTGTTTGAATACCCTTGTTTCAATTGCAAATTCAATAGCCAGATGCCTAGGATTCAAAGCCTTTGTTTCTTGGTCCTCATTTAAATATCTTGGGCTGCCAATTTTCCACAGGAGGGGCCTGAGCAAAGACTGGTACCCACAGTTAGACAAATTCAAAACCAAAATGCAAGCTTGGGGAGCTTCTTGGCTCAATATCGCCAGAAAGTCAGTGTTCATTAAAGCAGTACTCAACAGTCTTCCATTATTTAAATTCTCAGTCCTTCTGGCACCTGTGGGAATCATCGAAAAGATGGAGGAGCTAATCAGACAATTCTTCTGGAAAGGAGGCAAGCAAAACGAGAAGAGGATTTCCCTAGTCAATTGGGAAACAGTCACTGAACCAATTTATGAGGGAGGATTGAATTTCAAAGACCTCAGAGCTCAAAATCTAGCCATGGAAGCCAAAATATTATGGAAAATCATAGCGCCTAATCCAGGTTGGGTACAGGTTGCATTGTGGAGAAAATATTTTAGAGGCATGAGGCTCAGATGCCTGGAACAACCAAAAAATGATCTCAGAACTCTTCTCAGTTTGTTCATCAACAGAATTGGTCCACTGATTAGCAATCATGCTTTCTGGATCCCAGGGAATGGCAAACGAATTCAATTGTGGACTGACAGTATCTTGGGCAGACCATCGCTGGCTGAGCTGAGAGGCACATCAGAATTGAAATGCTAGATGTCGGAGCAGAATATCAACACTCTGTGGGACGTTTCAACTTGGAAGGAAGATGCATGGGCAGGTTGGAAGCAACTCCCTGTTCCTCCCACACTGATTTCAGAGCTGGCTACGCTCTACATGAATTTACACGGGTTGGCTCCCACTCACGCGCGCAGGCAGGACGTGAGAGGTTGGGGCACAATGCGCGCAGGCTACACAGTAGCTTAGGGATATGACAAGTGTCTGTAGTGTCCCCATGTGCCCCCCAATCCTGCCCCCTGGGTTGGCGTATGGAAAATCCCATCAATTCCAAAAATTGATCACTTTCGTTGGCTCCTCTACCATCAAAAAATCCTTATAGAAGACAGGCTTCAGAAAAGGGGCATCTATGGCCCCTCTAGATGTATGATGTGCAAAGAAAACTCAAAAACCGCCCTCCATCTTATGGTCAAGTGCAAGTTTGCAATCTCCATTTGGCAGGAACTTCTTGAGGCCTGGAAATACAAGTTCATTTTTCCCACCTCAATTTTGGAACTGTTCACAGGTTGGATGATCAGATATCTAGGTCCACTCCCAAAAAACAAAACAATCAGGGCAACATGGAGTGCTTTGCCCAAATTTATCAGTTGGCGAGTCTGGTTGGAAAGAAATAGAAGAATATTCCAGAGCAAGGAACATTACTACAGATTGGGTGTCAACTCAGTGAAAAGCCAACTAGTTCAGTGGCTGGCAGACAAAGGAGATGATTTAAATCTAAATCAACAGGATAGAGATTTAGGATCTGTCCTCAACTTCAAATTTCAAAAATTGAGTAGCTCCCCTCCACCCCTCAAATAATGGCAAATCAGGAAAAACGAAGAAGACTTCCAGTACTGGTTGTCCAAGCAACCTCTTCCCTCTCTCTTCTTTGATGGGGCAGCAAAAGGGAATCCAGGAATTGCTGGCGCAGGAGGGTTTATCATCAATCCAGATGGTTCTTCTCCTCACAGATTTGCTTGGGGATTAGGCCATGCCTCTAGTATTCAAGCTGAGGCGATGGCCCTCTTCCAAGGTATTAAACTCCTCAAAGAGCTGGGACTTGAGGAGGCGAACGTCTTTGGAGATTCCCAGGTTATCATAAGTACAATGGTGAACAATTCCATCCCAGCTGATCTGCATCTTGCAAGGATTATTACAAGGATCAAAAACATGGCCAAGTCCCTAAATTTGAATTACTTTCATGTCTTAAGAAACAATAACAAAGAAGCTGACATTGAGGCAAACAAGGCAGTTCACTTAGACGCTGACACAATTCTCAGAGACAAGGAAATCCTTTGGGACCCAATCCCTTAAAGAGCCATGTTTTATTGCTTTATATTACAACAGTTTGTTTGTATCTTTCAGCTCGGGAAATTAGCAGCCAAAGCTCACTATCTCAAGTGTAAAAAAAGGAAGCTGAAAATAGTAGGAGACTTATTCCTTCTGTTGGATAGCCATGCAAAATTTTGTTCTTTCTCCTGTAACCAAATTTTGAGGCTGTTAGCCAATCAGTCAATAAAATCCTATAACCATTCTTGTAAAAAAAAAAAATTAAAATAAAATTATAGTTTTGTGTATGTTTTGATGTTTAAGATGGATTGACCACTACAGGAATTTACCAAGAATTTATATGACTATGTTAGTTTATCCAATATTTCCCCTAGTCCCATCAAATTATTATAATTTATGAGGGACGGAACATAGTGGGCAATATTAAGGGCGAGCCTAATAACTTACCCATATTTCCCCAACCCCACAAAATTATTATAATTTATGAGGGTGAGAAGACACATGGGATAAATATGTTACTTCATCATCATAAATTAGAATAATTTAATCGAAGAGGGGAAAGGGCAAATTACTGTAATTTACCCAATATGTCCTCTCACCCTCATAAATTATAATAATTTGGTGGAGATAAAGAAATATTAAATTATCCAATATATTCATTCAGCCTCATAAATTATAATAATTTGGTAAAAGTGGAGATATTGGATAAACTATTATAATATCCCAAATATTTTCACTATTAGACCTCACCCTTAATTTCCCCAATATTTTTACACCCAACCCAACCGCACCCCACCCCACTCCAAAAATGTAAATAATTGTTTTTTATTATGATTAATCTGAGTGAAATATGAAATAAATGGAGCATAATGTTTATATATTATAATTTTATGTAATAAAAAACATATTTTATTTAGTTGTTTTATTTTTCGATATTATAATTTTAAGTAGTAAATATAAAATATTTATTTCATCGTTTTAGTTATCAACATTAAAATTTCATGCGATAAATATAAACTTTTTATTTTATTGTTTTATTTATTAATGTAACTTTATGTTAGGAAAATTTATTGTTTTAATATATATATATTATATATATATATAATATAATATAATATATATATATATATATTAATATATATATTTTTTTTTTTTAAATAAAAAAATAATTATTTTTTTTGAATTTGGTATAATTTTATTTAAGTTAATAAATATATTAGGCCATGTTGTGTATTCATATGGTTTATTTTACACCATTTGAAATAGGTCCATAGGAGTTTTGTTGGCATTATAGCATATGTAGTATTTTATGAAGAAAAAAAGACCATGCTTTGATTTTACTTTGAGGGGAAATTGTTGTGCAAACTTGTGTCATAAACAACGACCAAGATCTTCACTGGAACGAGCATTTTCATGTTCACCTGGCTCATTTTGCATCGAAAGTGGAGTTCACTGTTAAGGACAATGATGTTTTTGGAGTTGAGATCATACGAATTGTGGTGATCCTTATCTAGAAGGTTTTGATTGGCGACAAGATCGACGACTGGTTTCTAGTGCTTAATTCCTACGATAAGCCTACTACGCCTCATTTTGCGTTGAGGCTGTTAATTTAGTTCCGTCTAGCAGAAACTGAATCCTTGTGCAACGATGGTGGTGGGGTTCCCAATACTTATATTCCTCTTCATAAAATTGGGATGGTTTATGTTAATCAGGGTGCTCATGTCATTGATGCCTTACTCCCTAAGATTCAATTGCAAGAAAGAAAGGTGTTTGAACATGGAAAACATTGGGAAGATATTTGCCATGCTATACTTGAAGCCCATCATTTGGTCTACATTACTGGATGGTCAAAAGTAAAGCAAAGCTTGTGAGGGAACCCACAAGGCCACTTCCGAGATCTGAAATTAGGGGACCTTCTAAAGTTTAAATCTCAAAACAGTGTTTGTCTTATTTTATTAGTTTAGAATAACAAAACTTCATACCACAATATGCTTCTTAAAACAAAAATATTTATGCAAACAAACACATGATGAGGAAACAAAAAAAAAAAAAATCAAACACTTATCGGTTCAATGTGCGCTAGCTTCGCGTTATGCAAGTAGTAAATTGAGTTGGTTCAAATAACAGGTTGTGGGTACCTTGTATACTCATCATTAGAAAAATGTGATCATGGACTCACAAGCTAATGGAAACTACAAAAAAATAACTACATTTATTGGTGGGCTTGATCATTGTGATGGTCGTTATGATACTCTCGACATTTGTTCAAGGATATTGAGATTCTCTGCAAAGAAGATTATCATAATCCTACTTTTTCAACCAATGTTGATGCTCATGGGCCAAGGCAACCATGGCATGATTCACACTCTAAAACAGAAGATCTAACTGCATACGACATACTCACAAATTTTGAGCAACGTTGGTGTAAAGCAACAAAACTACATAGGTTTGGAAAACGTTTCATGAAAGTTATCTTAGATACATTAATGATTCATTCATCAAAATTAAACGTATTTCATGGATTCTTAACAAAAAAATTTAGAGTTAACCATTTCTTTCCACTTATAATATGAAAATATTTTTATACTATGATATATTTTTTAATTATAAAAATAATGTATTACATATTTTATTTTTCATAATTATGATTATTTTTTAAAATTATAAAATATATATATGTTATATATTTTATTAAAAATAATTTATTATTAATATTATTTATAAAAATTTAAATAATTTAAAATATCTATAAAGTTAATATTATGATTTTCATCATTTCATCTATCTCAAATATTAAATAGTCAATTTATTAACACATATTCATTCATTTAATTGTTCAAAATAATTACTTTATCAATTTACTTATTTATTCAAAAATTTAATTAACACATTTTCATTTATCTAATATTTCAAAATAATTACTTATCAATTTACTTATAAGTTATTTATTTAAAATTTTAATCTAATTTTTAATTAGCATAGATCCATCTTAGATCAAATCCCTTGAAGATGCAAATTTCATGACAACAAGTTTAATCCCTCTCATGGATTCGTACTTCTAAAGTCAAAATGTGACATCTCTCCTCTACTAGGTTGTATGAGATCAAATAAACACGTGAGAGTGACCCACATAAGTTATTAAAATGGACAAGTCAAAGCTAAAAGTCATATTTATGTAAAAGGAATATCTAGGTGGAAATAAGACTACCATACACTTATGAAGTTATTTGTTTTTTTTTTTTCTCATGGATTGGTACTTCTAAAGTCAAAATGTGACATCTCTCCTCTACTGGGTTGTATGAGATCAAAGAAACACGTGAGAGCGACCCACATAAATTATTAAAATGGACAAGTCAAAGCTAAAAGTCATATTTATGTAAAAGGAATATCTAGGTGGAAATAAGACTACCATACACTTGTGAAGTTATCTGTTTTTTTGTGTGTGTAATTAAGTCAAGTAAAATTGATAAATAATTATATAATTTTAATAAATTAAAAAATGTAATTAAAAAAAAAATTATTGTAAAAACATGTTGATAATGTTTATTGTAACTAAATCTAATTTAATCCAAAAAAATAATGGAACAATATTATCATCTTTATAATTAATAATTTATATTTTAATTACTGATTTTTATTGGAGGGTTTGGCAAACCATTATGCGCATTGCATTTTACAGTTCCTATGTTTGTGGGAGAAGATTACTCCAAATCTTCTATTCTTTTGGTATACCTTTGCACCTTTGGAGGCAATTGCTAGTTTAATCTTTTTACTTTTTTACTCAAAAAATAGTGAATCTTCCTTATAGTTGACATCATAATTTTGAATCCTATTAATTTTTATAAAATTTATTTTAATGGTACATTTTTCCGTTTTAAAACTCAAAATTACGATACCAACCTATAAGCACTTCAAATAAATATACCTAATTTAATAATCTATAAACATTTCAAATAAATAACAAAATCTTGTAA
>APFE030678135.1:23579-78466 GCA_000404065.3 Pinus taeda
AATACTTTTTTTCCATTAAGTCGGTTGTAATTTGATAAGTTGATAACTTACATTTCTGGAAGAGTTCATTGGGTTCGATAGAATGTTAAATATAAACTTCCGTGTTTTTATGTAAATATTTGATAACTTATGTTGGATTCGATAGAATGGTCGATATTCTGCGACTTACAAGATTTTGTTAATAATATCGAGTCCATGTAGTAATGCTATTAAACAGATTTTCGTAAAGGCATAGAGTGAGGTTCGCAAATCCAAAGAATAAACTAATTTTGTGTCTTGCGATTGTAACCCTAGTAAATGGAGGAGAATGAGAAAGGGGCAATGACGACGCTGGGGCATTTGCCAGAGAGCAAGGGGCAATGACGACGCTGGGGCATTTGCCAGAGAGCAAGGGGCAATGACGACGCTGGGGCATTTGCCAGAGAGCTGCATATCGCACATGCTCTGCTTCACTACACCCAGAGATGTTTGCAGGCTCAGAGCTGTCAATCGGACATTCAGGTCGGCCGGCAATTCGGACTCCGTGTGGGAAAAGATGCTTCCATTTCAGTATCCATGTCTTCTTGCACGGCTCGATTCGCCCTTGGAAATTTGTTCCAAGAAAGAGTTGTATTTCGCGCTCTGTCATCCCAATTGGATCGACGGTAGAACCAAGGTACCAGTGTATTTATGCATTCTCTAATTCTTTGTCTGATTCTCTTTCAATTTCAATTACCAACTTAAAAAAAATATATAAATATATATATGAAAATTTTCTGTAATTTTATCAAGTATAAATAAAATTACATCGATACATGCTTTTCAGCACCCCATCTTTACAAAAAAGTGACCCAGATTGCTGTACATACATCTACCAGCGTCAGAACTATATCCATAATACTTTCTGTTGACTGTCCATTAAATACATCTTTCCAAAAAAACTTAAACCACTGATGTGTTCTCATATGGTAACTGATAAGAGTTCATAAAAAGTCCAAAAAAATTATGGCAAAACAGAGATATAAAGAGTAGACCTTATTTATAGCCAAGGCTCAGGAAGATGTTCTGTAGAGCTGCCTTCTTCTGCTGTTGTAATCTTCCATGTGTCCAGCTCTAAATGAACTTTTGAGGGCAGTCCACTTCTTGATTCATGTTCCTGTTGACATGGTCATAGGAGATCTGAGAAAAGTGCTAGTAAGCTGTTGTCTACGCTGAATGAAAGAGTGGCTGCAGAGAATAGTTATGTAAACTTTTGAGACCCTTCACAAAATTTATAACCAAGAGGGAGTCTCCATATATAGATGTCAAATGTTTTTGTCCAATGGCAACTGTAGTACTAATTTTAAAGCCATAAGCTCTGCATAATTATTTGAGACTCACCCAAGTCCCACTGTGAAGGAAATGTGTTGTGTAATAGAGAGGTAGTGAATGCCGCTTGCGCTTCCTTGCGGAGATTCTTTGGGAAACACCATCAAGATATCTGCATTTGGTGCCTTCAGCTGATTTTCGCTGCTGGATCTAAAAGATTCCATGATGGCTGAACTAGTAATGGCAATTTTGATGGAAGAGGAAGCAAAGTTACCAAAGATTGCCTGATTTCTGTCCAACCATATTCCCCAGGCCATGGTAAGAGGAAGAGCCTTATGTTGACTTTGTGAGATGCTGACAGCCAAGCTTTTAGGCTATCTTCAACAGAAGGGCCATTCCAAGGGTATGATAGGTCTTCTAATCTTTGTATTTCAGCCCAGATAGATAGATTGTGTAATTGGAGAATAAAAATGTTCAATAGTTTCTTCATCCATTGACCATAAGAAGTATTTGCTGGGTCCTTGAAAATAATGGTTTTGTAAGTAGTCCCAAGTGGGGGCTATTTTTCCCAAGGAGCTGTATGATTCAAGTTGATTTGCATTAGTTGTGAAAAGCCATATTTTGGTGAGTACTTCCCTGAGGGGTGATGGCCCCCAATGAGCTGATCCGGGGAGTCAGAGAAAACAAAGGGCTGTTGTAAATAGTGGTGTTGAAAATGTCGACATCGGAAAAATATCGGTGAGGGTCCTGCAAACATCTTTTCGGCAACATCAACAAAAAAATGACAAAAAAATGCAAAATATGTTCATTTTTTTTCCAGATTTTTAAACATATAAAGCAACAACATGAAATAAATTCATTGGCACATAAATATGAAGAAAACACTGGTATATATGATGTAGCGGATGTCAAATAAAAATGATACATCAAAAGTGATACCAAATCTTGTTGATCCTTGATAATTGCCCAATTGAGGACTCAAATGTGAAGAACCAATACAAAATAACATCATATATATAAGTGTATCTCATCATTATGAGTTATATGTAGCAAAACATACAAAACTAGTAGCTAGCTATTTGAGATCAGTGCCGTCTCTCCCTTTTACGGGAAAAGATGATGGGTTGTTTGTCAGGCTTGACCCTAGCAGTAGAAGGCCCTGGCCCTACACCTAATGTTAAATGATGATTGTTGGGTATGGAACTGTGCTTTCCTATTTTTGTGGAAAATGGTGTTGATGCTCCCACATTCTTCTCCTCCTCTTGTTGCTACTTCTTCACCGAGTCCTCGTCTTGTTGCCCCTGTACTAATGGTTCCTCCTCTAACCATGTAGGTGACTCCTACATTATGGGAACCTTGGACTCCACCCTCCTCTTAGACAATACATCAATATTGTCTAAGGAAATGGCATCCACATCCAGTGGTTTCTCTATTTTTGCTTCACCCATAGTCGAAGATTGTAATGGACATACACCAAGTCATTAAGGTGTGCAAACTCCAACTTGCAAGAGTGTCATAAAAAAATTAATGAGTCTTGACACTTGAGGGTCATAAATTACAATAAATGCAATAGCTCATTTGAAGGTTGAAGCTAAGGTTATAACTTGTTGCAGTTTTTCAAGTATATTTTCTCAAACACACTCAAATTGTGCTCACACCTCGAAGTGATATAGGTTTGATTGAGGATTTTGATGGCCAATTTTTGCAAATTTGGTGCCCTTGCACCATAGCTTTGCTACCAAACATCTATAACAAAATAAAGAAAAGTAAAAAACTTAAACAAAAATAAACTTTCAAACGAAACGTAATTGAATTTAAAAAATTTAGAATTCTAAATTAGTAAATTCTAATGAGTCATGACTCGTTACTTACATGGCATGAAGATGGTCCTTTCACGAATAACATCATTAAAGCCAAATAGTCCAACACCATCTTGATACATCTATATCTCGTGATTGATTTTGTTGTGAAGCTCGAGATCAAATACCATCCTATGAATACAGGTATGGAGCCCTTCCATCACCTTGCAATCAAAATCAAAGTTGCATTTGTAGGAAAATGTGGGGTTGAGGAAAAGTGTTGTTGCATGAATGGGTCGATGAAGCATCCTTGTCCATCGACTATCAATCACATCCCAAAACATCATCTGTCTACTAAACCTAGCGGAACCTTTGTCTGCATAATAAGCATGAATGGTCTCTTTGGCCTCATCCATGGCTTCATACAAATAAGCCATTGCAGGCTTATCCCCATCTACCAATCTCAGGACCTTTACTATAGGTTCACTAACTGTGGGCACTTCTTCTACTCCTTGCCAAAAGGTGTCAGTGTGCACCATTTTTGTAATGGCTCTCCCATCCTATCTCTTGTTGTATCTACAATCACGCTACTCATTAGAAACATGCATTTGCTTCAACTCAAATTGACATTGAAGTAAAGACTGAATAGTAATGAAGTTGGTAGCAAAACGTGTGATTGTAGGACGTTGCAATTCCATGGTTCTGGTGCATCTCCTCATGAGGATAAGAACAAAAGGATGGTTGTATATGAACTTGGGGATGCTCCTAGCCTTATCAATCACCTCCTTGATGAAGGAGATTTTCCCCATATCCTCAAGCATTAAATCAATATGATGTGTTGCACATGCAATTTAGAACAATGAGTGGTGCCTATCCATAAGCATTTTGCCAACAACCACATAATTAGCTGCAGTTATGGCTTGCACCGAATTTTGCGCACCAATCTCCTGGATGAACTCGTCTAACAACTCACATATCAATGTTGCATCTTTTATATGTGTTGATGCATCCACTGATTTAATAAACATTGCACCTTTAGGAAAATGCACCAAGAAATTTGGGTCGAGAAAATGATGGAAGTGAACCTGCCTGACACAGGCTAGGGTTTGTCTGCAGAGAATTTTCTGCTACACTCTCCCTTTCGCTTTATAACAATTTTGTCACCCTGCTGCCGTACTCCTCGGATGTCGTTCACCGCAACTACCGTTTCCTCGTTCGTGATTTTGTTTTGCCCCCCCGTGACTCTGTCGTGCCCTTCTACACCTCTCCCATCTGCTCGTGATTAATAGTGACGATTTTTACAATTTATGGTGGCAGCAGGCACATAACTCTTGGATCAATTATGGAAGTAGACATGGTAGATTTCTCGGTTGACCCTTTGGAGGGTGTATCCATTTGGACATCCCCCAACGCTAACTCGGAAGGACTGCTCCCTTATTGTAACGATTTTTCAGAAGCTATCTTGTCCTTACCCTCGCTCTCGGGTCCCTCATGTTTGGTAGTAACCGTACCTAAGACCAACCCCTCCTGGCCGTTTCTCGCTACCCCTCCCCTATCGTTGTCCTCCCTACATTTTGTGACCCATTGTATAGGCCCTGACCTTGTTGCTAGCTCCTCGGGTTGTCCGCCTTTTCCTCCATTTGTCGGGTCACATTTCCCTTCACTTTCTCCCCATGGTGAACCCTCGGTCACAGCACAGGGTACCCCTCCCCTAGCTTCAGTATCAACTCCCCTCTCCGGCAGCTTCACAGGCATCCCACCTCTCTCGAGCGCCTTCCCCTCTGGGCCTTGTCTAAATCCTGCAAACCCTCAACCAAACCCTCCTCTCAGCGGAGCTTTGGAGGACACCACCGATGCAGGCCACAGGCTGGGTAAAAAACAAAAGTGCGTTAAATATAGAGCACAAGACGTCATAATTTGTTTGGGGGAAGATATTCAGTGGGGAGATATCATGGATACAGTTGATCGTGTTTTGGTTGGTAGGGTTCGAGGAATGAACTACACAGCGACACGGCTCAAGCAATGGACGACAGAAGTCTGGGGGCATGCTGAGATTCCTTTCATGCAAACCTTTGTTCGGGGGTGGTTTGTGCTGAGATTCACTAGAGTCGAGCATACAAAGTGGGTTCTGTCTTCCTTGTGGCATATTGAATAGGCCCTTGTACTCCTGCGTCGATCGAACCCTGTCTTCGACCCTGAAAGGGAGCAAATAGGTGTTGGGCCTCTATGGGTCCGTCTTCCAGGATTGCTTCTTCATTTATGGTCTGAGGACATCTTCAGGTGTATAGGTAACTCCCTGGGCACTTACCTGGAGCATGACAAATCGTACCTCTCCACTGGCATCATGGCATACGCGAGGATTTTGGTCCACTTAGATACCAGGGAAGGGTTACAGGAACATATCACACTGCTATGGAGGAATTTCTCGCGGACGTAGATCCTAGATTACGAGGGGGTCTCTTTTCGGTGCAGGAGTTTCCATAAGGTGGGTCACCTATTCAGGGATTGCCCCCTGAATGGCAAAGCAAGAGCAGGGGATAAAAGAAAGACAATCCCTACTAAGGATCCTCAAGCACCTGTGAATCAACCCTCTTTTGAAGCAACAACGACCCATACCGCCCCTAAAGTAGTAGTGGATACACCAGCAAAGGAGACTCCGAAGAAGCGCGGCAAAGCACCATATCGGCCTCCCTCTCCTCCTCTGACTAGGGCAAGGGCGGTTGCGGAGGCTGTGTTATCTTCGGGTATGTCCTCCTCGAAACCCTGCTCTGTTCATCTCTCTATTTCACCTAATAGCATGGCTTTATCTTTGATTATTCACTAGGTCTCTGCTTTCATGCCCCCGTCCCCATTACTCTGGCATGCTCCCTGCACCCCCCCATCCATCCCAGAGGTGACCCCTGCCATATCCCAAGACTCTGCACAAGGGCATCTATCCCCCAGATACCCGCTTCGATCCCAGGCTCGATCACAGGTTCCTGACTCCACTGGAATTGGTCTTGTATCCCCCACCATCCCCCTGAAGCCACCACGAGGCAGACCCTCCTCTCTATCCAAAGCCAAGATGCAGGCAGGGGAGGAGATTGCATCTGGGAGGCAGCACACTATCGACAGGTTTCTTAGAGCACAGAACACCCTGGTCTCTCCCCCTCCATGTAGATGCTCTCATTTAATTGCTGAGGGTTAGCTAGCCCTGAAAAAAACTAGCTTTCCGCAAACTTCTTAGGACTGATTTGGTCGATATCATATTCCTTCAAGAAACTCTGGGCCTAGCTAATGCAATCACACACCTATTAGAGTCCATGCTTCTTGGCTGGTCTTTTCAAGCCCTTGATGTCAATGGACGCTCGGGAGGCATTTCCATGGGTTTCAATTCTCGAACCATTAAACTCTGTAACATATGGGGAGGCATTGGACACAAGAGCGGATATCTTCTCATCCGACCTGGGCACTGACATTAGACTTATCAATGTATACGGGCCATGCCAACACTGTGAGAATTTTGGGAACAATTACTGAACTCCAATCTTCTGCAAAAGGACATCATAATCCTTGGGGGGGGACTTAAACTTCTCCATAGGTTTCTCGGAATCATGGGGACATCATGCTCAGATTGACCCCCTATCTGCTTACTTTGAGAATATCTTGGAGAATCACAGTTTTATTGATGTTCCATCAACAAAAATACAACCTACCTGGAGGAATAGAAGAATTAGAGAGGACAACCTCACTAGAAGACTAGATCGCTTTCTCATCAAGGAGGGATTGTTGAGCATGGGATATAACTTCAGACAGTGGGTCAGATCAGGGGGTATATCAGACCATTCGCTGATATAGCTTGAAATAAGAGGTGGACAGGAATATAGCTGAAGGATTTGCACGTAACCTAATGGAGCTGAAGCGATTACCTAAAATTTGGGCACACAACAAGAGAGAATAGGATGATCAAACCCTAAGGGATACTGAAGCGGAGATTGATGCCTTGGAAAATGAATAGGGGGGGGGTTTCACCTCTAATGGTCAGAAGGAAAAGCTCATAGCCCTAATAACTAAGCGAAGCAAAATCCTAAAGGACCAGGAAGAAACCTGGAGGTTGAGAAGTAGAGCAATATGGTTGCTTGAGGGAGATGATAATACAAAATATTTCCACAAATTTGCAAATGGTCGTAAAGCTATCAATTCTATATGGCAACTAACAAATGAACAAGGGAATACTATGAATACATTCCCGCAATTAGCATCCCTGGCTACAACCCACTTCAAGCAGATCTACAAGGCACCTCCCAATGCCACTATTAATAAAGTCATTCGTGTAGCACAACTATTTCCTCGGTTTGTGGCCCAAGAGACCGCCATGGAGTTGAATAGGGAGGTCCTAATGGGGGAACTTGAGACTACCTTGAAATGGTTCAAGCGCGACAAGAGTCCAGAACCAGATGGTTGGTCGGTGGAGTTTTACACAACATTTTTTGATACTCTTGGAGAAGATCTTCTTAAAGTCGTTGAAGAGTGCCA
This sequence comes from Pinus taeda, assembly GCA_000404065.3. Classification (NCBI taxonomy): domain Eukaryota; kingdom Viridiplantae; phylum Streptophyta; class Pinopsida; order Pinales; family Pinaceae; genus Pinus; species Pinus taeda. Next base: position 31,181 of record APFE030678135.1, read on the forward strand.
GATCAATGGTAAGATGTGTGAGGCTTTCAATACCACCTTCATCGCCCTCATCCCCAATTCAGATAACCCAGCCTCCTTCGATGACTTCCGTCCCATCTCCCTATGCAACTGTATATACAAAATCATCGCCAAAATCATAGCCAGTCGCTTCCATCCCATTCTATCCACACACATATCTTTTGAGCAATTTGCCTTTCTGCAAGATTGGCAGATCCATGAGGCTGTTGGAACTGCACAAGAAGTATTGCACTACACCCAGATGAAGAAGATGAAAGGTATGACCTTAAAGGTAGATCTCTCAAAAGCCTTTGATCGTTTAAGTTGGTTGTACATCAAAATGCTCCTAACTCATCTAGGTTTTCCTTATGAATTTATAAAATGGATTATGTGTTGCATATCAAATATATCTTTCAGTGTCCTTGTCAATGGGGCGACATCGCCCTTCTTTCACTTTGAAAGAGGTCTTAGACAGGGTTGCCCTCTATCCCCATTATTATTTTTGCTCATCATGGAAGAGCTCAGCAGACTTATAAAAGAAGAGCATAGCAGAGGAAGACTTAAAGGAATCAGGATCTCAAAGGGATCAGGATCACTAACAGATGCATTTTGACTCATCTACTTTTTGTGGATGATGTGCTGATTTTCCTAGATAGGGGGCTTGGGGAAATGACGATATTGCAGAACACAATCTCACTATTTCAAATGGCTACAGGCATGATCATCAATAACACCAAATCCACCATTACAACCACTGAATGTTCCCTCCATGAGATTTAGTATGCACTTCACAGATTCCCTTTTACACTTTTGCAGATGGAGGATGGCCTTAGATATTTGGGATATAGGCTAAAGTCCCACGGTTACAAGATAGGAGATTGGACATGGTTAATCTCCAAGATGGAAAGACGGCTCAACATCTGGTATCATAAGTACCTCTCCGGAGCAGGAAGACTCGTACTCATCAAACTTGTTCTTGAAGCCACTCAAGTATATTGGATGTCTTTGGCTTGGATACCCAGAGGTATTCTCTCTAGAATAAAAAAATCTCTGTTGTAGGTTTCTCTGGAAGGGCAATCAGGCGGGGAGAATATTTGCTTGGGTCAAATGGGATCACTTATACTTCCAAAGTTAAAAAGAAAAATGAAACTTGCTGTCCAAATATGGAGAAAACTCTTGCATTGGTCCATGGGCATGAAAATCATAGTAAATGACAAAAAACAAAGAAGGAAAATGTTGGTAGGCAAAGAGGCAAGCAAACATAAGCATAAATCTATGAAAAAATCATTAACTTGGGGGGTTTTTAGGAACATACCGTTGAATGGAAGAAATGAAGTTTGTTTGACTGATCTTGAATCTTTGACCCACATTTTTTTTGGTTGATGATGATAATGGTTGTTTGATCTTCAATCCCTCCTTGAAAAACACCACAAAGCTCATCCCCTTCCTTCTCCAAGATCAACAAAGCAAAATCGCTATATTCTCGGTTGTCCTGCGATATTTTCCCGAAATTTCAATGATGTTTTGAAAATATCACAATTTTTTCGAAAGGAAAAAAATTGTGATATTTTGTGCGCAATTTTTCGTGGGATGGAAAAATTTGCAAAATTGGCAAAAAATCGCGAAATTTCGGCGATATTTTCCACACTGGTAAATATTGAATACAATTTTCCCAAAAACCTAATGTGTTTTTCTTCTAGTTGTAATTCATGAGCGGATAGCTAATTCTAAGTGCCTTGTACTAGATCTCTTCTAGAGATTGGACTTAAGAATAGGAATCCCTTATGATTAAGGCTTGAAACTAGGGATCAAGTAGTAGATGATTTTGTTGGCTCTCCCTATACATGAATTTTTCCTAGGTAACACTACTAAGAATAACTAGAGAAACATATGTAAAATTGTTCCTTTGTATATTTAAGCCAGATTGTTTCAAAGATTCGTCATGTGTTGTAATGAACTTGACATTTTAATAATTTATATATATAAAAGGGAGAGATTCACGGAGAGAGACACCCAAAGAATATATTTATATATAAGAGAGATTATATATTATATTTATATATTTAAATTGATTTAATAAAACAAATATTTTGATCAATATTAATTTGATTATTATATAAAATTATAGAATTAGAAATAAATTTTTATTTTTATATTTTTAATTTTTTATTATATAATATTACCGCTCACAATTAGCCATTTCCTGTAAATTTTGGGGAAACCTCTAACCGTTCCCGACACCCGTACCCAAGTTCCCAATGTCCCCACGTTCCAGAAACTCATGCAATGTATCAAATAATTGACCAATTTCATGAAGATTTTACTAGACTTCGTATCTAGTTTGTGGTTGATAAGAGTCTTATATATTTTTGATACAAGGTTTCAGCCTAGAGGCCATTCCAATAGATAAGGCGCCAGACACCTTTTACTGCAAGTGCTTTTGAGAAGAGAAGAAGGTTATTGAAGTTGCATCCTCCTTGAGCTTGTGGAGTAGCAATGGACTTCCATGCAGTAAGAGCATAAGGTTTCTTGTCATGTTTCCTAGCCCATAGAAATTGAAGAGACATTTGGTTTATTTTATTTAAGATTTCCTTGGGAATCCATGGAAGAGAATCCCAATACACCGACATTGCTTCTACAATTGATTTTACTTGAATGAGTCTTCTAGCTTAGGAGAGCCATCCATTACACCACACTAGAATTCACTTTTCAATTTTTGAAATAAGGCAAAGCCAATCTGCTTTTGAATATGAGTTATGTTTAAGAAGAAAACCCAAATATTTTATGCCTTCTCCTAGTTCTTCATTTCAAGAGAATAGTGCATTTTCAGTGATGGGGATATTCTCATGGGATAGTCCCTAGCCATATACTGAGGTCTTTTCTCTATCAATTAACATACCATTTCCCAGTGAGAATGCTCCTAGCAAGCCTTGTGAGTGTTCTAGGTGTCTAAAGCTCCCATCAGAGGAGTAAAATATCATCAACAAAGAGCAATTGTGAGATGGAACAAAGATGGCTTATGGGATTGAAAATTGTAACTAGGTTGGATCTTCATAATGGCCTAATTGTAATCATGATATTGTATGTTCGTTATAAAGAAAGAAAAATAAATTATATTTTATTTTGGAGTATGGATTTCATACTCAAGCTCGAGTCAAAATCATGTTCTTTGTGCTTTTAGGTTTTCTAGGTCTTTCTAGGATAAAGAATAATATTGGTCATGTGTCACAGTCCCATTTGGACTTGTTGTAATAAAGAAAGATATTTATTTTATCAAAAGTCATTTTGGATCCCAAGACCAAGTTGGCCCAAAGGAGGGTAATTCAACCCTTAAGAGAGGCTATAAAAAGGAGGAATTTGACCCACTTGGAGCATATCATCTCAACTTATATCTGCAATAGTGAAGAAGAGAGAGTACTTGGGAGGACGAAGAAGAGGAGCAAAAGTTGAAATCTTTGGAAGTCTATCTTTTCTTGTCCATACGTGTGAAGTTGTTAGGGTTCGTGAAGCTCTGAAGCTGTAGGAGGCCCAAATTGCAGGGCTGAAATTCTGAGAAACAATTGCATGGCCGAAATTCTTGACAAAGTTGCAGTAGGTTGAAGCGCCAGAAGCTGCCTTGACTAACTTGGTGCTTGGAAGGGTTGTTGGCTTTCGTCTTTGGGTCTTGTAAGTCTTATTGTAAGAAGATTCCATAAGAAGAGAAGCATTTCTTTTTGGGTTTTCCCCTTGGAGGGGTTTTGCCTTGGCTTGGAGCTTATATCTTATGTACTCTATTTTGTTGTGATCTTCATTGTTTTGATAATTACTTGATGATCAAGAACTAAAGGAGTAAAAGACCAACTAACATCACAAGTAATTATCAAAGGAAAATCATTTATAATCTACAAGTCTCAAGATTTTCCAACATATGGAAATCCCTTTGACAACCCTTATGTGGATATCATCATTTAATAAACAACTTAATCCTTCCTCCACTAAGAGAAAGAGAAGGGGAAAGTGGACAACCTTGATGGAGAGCTCTCTCTGCATTGAATAAGGGGGAGATTTCCCCATTGATTAGGATTGCAAAGGATGTGGAACTGATATGGTATATATGACCCAAGTGACGAACTCATATGAGAAATCCTAATGGAGAAGGAGCTTGATATACGACCAACTTAATTGGTCAAAAGCTTTTAAGAGATTTACCTTGTAGACCACTGCTTTTTGATTGAAAGATAGGATAAAATGTAAACCTTCTTGTGGCAAGCCTATGGATTCATGGATTTGCCTTTCTTTAAAAAATCCAAACTGCTTTGATGAAATGTTCTTTGAAAGGATGTCCTTCAAACAAATAGCAATGATATTGGAAATAATTCTATAGATAGAGTTGCAAAGAGAGATTAGTCTAAAGTGGTCAAAGGAGAAAGGGTTGTTAGAGATTGGGATGACAACAATAAAGACAAAGGTTAATGGGGTTAATATTTATTTATCGAGAAGACTGGGAATATTTGATCACTTTTAGGAGATCGTCACCAATTGTTAGGTCCCTATAATACTAGTGTAGCCCCATATTGTTATTGTTGTGCCCCATGTAGCCCCCATATTGTTATTGTTGTGCCGAATAGAAGCCCACTAATGTTATTGTTGTGCCTTTACATTATTATTGTTATGTAACCTTGATTATATTGTGACCCTTTAGACTCCTATATATACAAAGGAGTCCTTGTCATTTTTATCATCCAAGAATTGTTCATTTATGTGATGTAAATGAGGTTGCCCCCTCTAAGAGGCTTATTTTCAAGTCATTGATCTATCTTTTGTTTTGTTTTGTGATTTGGTTACATAGCATTTGCTATGAGAGGAAACAAGAATTCGACAGCTACGGAATCGATCAATTTTAGAGTATCTCATTAAGGGGAAGAACTTACCTACTGAAGATTCCACATGGGAGGATGAGAATTTTATACAGAAGCATCCAGAACTACTCGAGCGTTGAGGACAACACTTTTTTGAAGGAGGGGCATGTTAGGTCCCTAGAACACTAGTGTAGCCCCCTATTGTCATTGTTGTGCCCCATAGAAGCCCACTATCGTTATTGTTGTGCCCTTACATTACTATTTTTATGTAGGCCCTAATTATATTGTGACCCTTTAGACTCCTATGTATACAAAGGAGGTCTTGTCATTTGTATCATCCAAGAATTTCTTCATTTATGTGATGTAAAGGAGGTTGACCCCTTGAAGAGTCTTATTTTCAAGTTGTTGATTTATCTTTTCTTCTGTTTTGTGATTTGGTTACATAACACCAATGAAATGATAGCACTCAATATAGAATTCAATAGGGAGGTCATTTTCACTAGGGCTTATTCCCTTTCAGAAACTGTGGAGAACCTTTCCTGCTTCCTACTTTGTGACTTTTGCCATCAGTTGGTCATTTCCTTCAACATTAAAAAAACTAGGTAAATGTCTAGCAACTTGCGGGATATTGTGAATGGTGGCTCTGGATTCAACTTTCACAAGAGACTTAAATGATTTATACCTTATATTGACATGTCTTTGAAAGATGTATCATGTGAGCCATCCTCTCTAGTGATTGGTTAAGTGATAAAAATATTGTATTTTCATTTACAACCTGTAGCTAGAGGGCCTTGCTTTTCATTCTCCATTCATTTTCCTTTTCAAGAAAATTTTCCTTCTTTTTTCCAACAAAGACCTCATTTGGTCCTTTAATTGATCAAAGAAGAGGCTCTCATATTCCAAAGGGTGGAAAGAATGAATTGAGTCTTCGATTTCTGATAGAAGTATGGAGCCTCTTTCTTTTTTCTAGTGAACCCAAGTGATGATGGTTTATTTTTATTTTTTGAGGTTTTCATGGAATTGAAGGGGAGGGGAAGCCCTCTCATTCAGATTGTAAGGACTTCAAGCATCTTTTATGCCCTTTAGGAAGGAGGGGCCCTCAACTAGTGCAGATTTAGCTTGAAAGGGCTTAGGGGCTTTGAAATAGCTTCAATCAATTCCAAAAAAAGGGACAATGGTTTGATTCACCCCCCACTGAAACCCATTGGTGAATTCTCATATTTGAAGTTGTAAGGGAGTTTGATATAAGCAAACAATAAAGTTGTTTGGTTATTTTGGCATCCCTAGTTTTGGTATTTCTCCAAGCGAGCATCAGTTTTGGAGTTTTTATGTCAATTAGACCCACATGATCCAGTTTCTCCAATAGGAAATCAGCTAGTGGGTCTCTGTGTGCTTCAAGCCCCAAAATCTCACATGCCCCCAATTTGAGTTTGGGTCACACCTTCAAGAGTGAGATTATCATATTGAAAGGAAGGATTTTCCAATGTATATTCCTAAAAAAATTTCAGACAAAGGAAAGACCTCTCCAAATCACATGAGATTTTTATAGCTAGTCTAGATTTAAATGATCATTTAGAAATAAGTTTTATAACATCTTTTCTCCATCTTGCTACCAAGCCCTTGGATCTACTAGTGGCATCTGTAGCCAAGAAATCGTGGTTTTTGAATAAATCACCTAGATATTTTGTGGTTAGTTTGATTTTCATCATGGATTCTTAAAGAAAAAGGATATGCAACGAGTGAGTCTTGAGGAACTGTTTTATAGTCAATTTTTTTATAGGATTGGCCAATCCTCGACAGTTTAGGAAGAGAATTTGCATGAGGAAACCTTTAAGGAGGGCAATGCTCTAAGAGCACTAGTCGTATATTTTTATTTACTGGACCCGATCTTGGCATTTGCTCGGTGTTAAGCAATAGAAAGTAAGGATTTTTGACATTTAAGAGGAGGTTTTGAGTCTATCTCCTCTAGCATTCCAGGGCTGCAATAGAGACATCGAGAAGAGTGTCTTCTGAACTAGAGGACTCTACATGAGAAGAGGAGGATTTGGAGCGTCAATTATAGGAATTTTGGACCTAAGGGGCACTTTATTCTGCATGAAGACATTGCGAAGGAAAATTCCTCAGGAAGGGGAAGGAGTCTGCGACTAGTAAGGGACTCATAGAGAAAATGGGAGAAGTGGAAGGGAGAAACAAGTCCATAAGAGATATTAGTATGTCTATAGAAGAAGTGGGGGAGGAAGTTGGAACTAGGAGATTTCATAAATGAGCAATTTACAATAGAGATGGAGGGAAAAGTTAATACAAGGGAACCAAAATTGTATGTGTAGAGTGTTGGCCCTCTAGAGGAATAAGGTTGGGATGGGGTGCTTCCTTGACTTCTTCCGAGATGATTTTTGTAGAGGGATTGTTATTTTGTGTTAGCAAGACTGAGGGCTGATTGTCATTTGAATCCTGGTGTTGTTCCTTGTTTGGGGCCTCCTTTTGAACATACTTGCTTCATTTTGATAAACGAATAGTGTGTACCAAGATAGCTATATGTATGACACTGGTCGCATTTGAAGGGTATACCTTCATAATGCAACAATTGCTTATGGACATCTTCCCCGACTTGATTGTTATAGCATACACAACTTTTGAGAGGTTTAAACCAACTAGCTTCCTCACCATACTCGTGTAACCAGATTGCAAATAAGAGGTGTCCGCCTCATAGTAAAACCCCATAGTGTTCTCTATTTCTTTGAAGGCATCCTCTGACCATAAGATAAGTGGGAGGCATGGTAAGCACAACCAAATTGGTGTAACTGCTATTTTTTCAGACCGAGCGTCAAAGTCAGTTGACCATTTTTTGAGAAAGAGAGCATGAGAGCCTTGTTACCAATGCTTTTGAAGAATTAGCCTTGTTGGCAGTGCTTTTGAAGAAGTTTTTGGGTGCCTTCCTTTGAGGACGTTACCCAGCCCATCCACCTCTTTGCAAGTAACATACAACAAGGATAATAACCAAGGGTGGTCGTGAAATTTACCTCGGTCCATTTCCTAAGCACTTGTATAGTCATTTGTTTACTCGCGAATCTCCCCATAATTGCAGCCTGCTCCATGGATTGAATTTTGTTGAGCTGAACCTCTTTTTCCAAGGCGAGGTTTGGCTTGACTATCTTTCTTTTGATGCTTTCCCTGTTTTGTTTTGTAGCTTCTCGAATAGGTGGAGCCGTGGAAGGGGGTCCTAGGAGGGAAAAATGCCATGTTGGGGAAGGGAGACTGCTGATAAAACCACTTGGAAATACTAGGTTTGATGAAAAGTAGGGGTAGGTAGCTGGGAACAAAATATGCTCAAGAGTATCACACAGCTTGTGATGTTGAAAATCCTGCTGACCAAGGGAGGAGGGGTCGCAACAGGCAATGGGAAGTCGATAGGCAGAAAAGGGAAGAAAACATGCCGGCTGGGAGAGTGACTGCAGAGAGAAAGCCATTTGAAAAGAGGACCTGACATGCAGATCTAGAGCCCTTGACAAACCCTCCCCCGGATATGATTTCTGCACCGTTGAAAGGACAGCTTTTGAAAGCGAAGTAGGTTCTGTATTTGACAATGACAGAGGTGTGGTGGACTAGCCACATGGGTCTGCCCAGATCTGAACCCCAAACAGTGGTCCAAGTACTCCATCTCCTGGAGGAGGAAGTGGCCGGCCTCTGAGGGGAGCAAGAGCCTGTTCCTAAACTAAAGGAAAGTGAAGAGGAGAGAGAGTATTCGGTATGGCAGAAACCTGCCTGCCATGGCAGCAGAAACCCTAGAATTTCCATTTTCACCTCTGTCGTTCACACTTCGAATTTAAAAGAAAAATCAAAATTATAACATTTAAACTATACATGAGAAATAACACCATCATTAATGTACACACCATGATAAATGTAAAGTGTTTTTATCCAGTTGACCCAGCTTCTTGTAAATGGGTTCCCAAATGTTGTGATTATTCCCAAAATTTATCATGACTGGTTGGCCTTTATAACTAGAATATGGTGCCTTACATGCAAGCCTAGTTCAAATACCGTGCTGTGATGAATACACCAGATTAGGCCACATTAAATGAATAGAGTTGGCCATTTGTCAACAAGCCACTTCGGGGACAAGGACTGCAAAAATTTCTAAGTTTTTATAAGCTTCGTTGTCTTAAGCTCATTCATCTTAGACCCCTTAACTCTGAATCTATTATTTACCCAAAAAATTTGGTCAAAGTTTAAAACCCATCGAGGTTGGCATTTAAGCTTGATCCCTCGTAGCTTTAATAGTAGCGTTATCCCACATAGCAATTTACAGTTATTGCTTTAGGATGAATTCTTAATATATGACTTCGTCTATCTAAAACTGAAATTCATAATTGGGCATTTGATATGGGATGCTCAGATTGTCCCATGTTGGGCTAGTCCTGTTTTTGTCTGGCTAGCCTCATTTCTGTATATTATGATCTTTGTTTTGGAAAATCAACTATTTGTGTCATCTTAAAATTGGCCAAAACCCTCAAGAGTCAAGTTTCATGGACAAAGCTTCCCTCTAGAAGCAGGACTTGGACTACCGATATAATTCCAACTGGATTTAAAGGCAAAAGTACCCAGAAAAACAGAGTGTTTTAAATGTTGTTTACCCCACACTTCTTAATTGCATCTAGTGAAGTGACCTGTATGACATATCCCACACCCCAGCTGAGGGAGATAATGTGTCTCATCCATCCATAACACTTGCAATTCAAAATAAATCTCTCCATCTACTTTTTTGATAATGATATGACACTAACCATTAAATGGAACTCGCACCTCATTTGTTGATAAAACTTTACTGGTCTTGAGTTTTTAGTTGGCCAAAGGTGATGCATCTGCAAACCTTGTTATAGGATTTGTAGTGTTGTTCGTAGATGTTAGCTATGTGCCTCTGCACGAAAAACATCATCTCTAAATATAAAAAAGCTACCAAATGATCAGCTGATCAATGTCAGTTGAAAGTAGAATGGTTTACCTCAAGAGAAGGCTGTAACTATAAACGCGGGGAAGGTGCAACTTGATCTCAAATTCCACTGACTTCAGAGTTCTAAGTTTGGTCAGAAATTCAGTTTGTATTGATTGACAATATCACAGCGGGCCAACACTATGATTTTATATATTTAATTAGGCAAATAGTAGCCTCAATTACCCCATGTTCAGTGCCTGCTTTGCTTCTTATTGTGTTACCTTAGTTGCCACTTAGAATATCCTAGTTTTCTTATCCTAACTGAATGTTTATATTTGGCACTAATGACATAAATGTTTCTTGATTTCAGAAGTTCTGGATAGAGAGAGCAACAGGTAAATTGTGCTTTATGTTGTCTGCGAGAAATTTGAACATAACTTGGGGAGATGATGATCGGTATTGGCATTGGATTTCTCAGGATGAATCCAGGTAATCCAACGTTCTATTCTCTCCGTTTTTGGTTAATACCAACAACACGACAGTTTGTAAAGAAAAGCTAATGATGCAGTTTTGACTTTTGACTACAGTTTCAAGGAGATGGCAGAGCTAGTTGCAGTATGTTGGTTCGAAGTGACTGGTAAATTTGACTGCAAGCTTTTGTCTCCTGGTGCAGCATATAGCGTTTCATTCAGGCTCAAAGTCCACAAATCACCCCGCGGTATTATTCGGAAATTTGGTCTCAGATATTTTTTCCCCCCTATGCCTCGAGCATATGGATGGAATCTTAAGCCAGTCAAATTCTCACTTACAACCCCTTGTGGCGATCACCAGACATATGCTCGATATTTGAGTGACATGGATAGACCTGTTGAAACTGAAGGGTTCCAGATGGCTCCCTTTAATTATGTAGAGGAAGGTTGGATGGAATTTGATGCAGGCAGATTTGTTGTGGAAGAAAAGGGAGATAATCCAGGGAATATAGAGTTCTGCATGAGAGAATGGGAAGGTGGGAATTGGAAGGGTGGACTTGTTTTAGAAGGCGTTACAATCCTACCCACTTCTTTGGTCAGCGAAAGAGCAGAATGATATAAATTTGGTTCTATTTCATCATTGAATAATTTTAGAGATTTTGAGTATATGGTGGTCCTGTCATGTCCATAGAGAAACTGATCGTCAATATTTTGGTAATTTGGAAAATGGAATATTTTGATTTCTAATTCCACTGTTGATTCTATTTCATCATTGAATACTTGTAGTCATTTGTAATGTGTATGGCAGCGGGGAAACTAATTATCAATATTTTGGGTAGTTGGAAAATGGAATATTTCACTTTCTAATTTTACTATTTTCAACTTTATTGTATCTCTACTTGATTAATGAAATAAATTTAATTTACAGAAATGAGTATTAGAAAGTTTCTCCCGTTTATGTTTCAACTCTACTAGTTCTCTGGGACATTTATTGTACACAATTGACTATAGCAGCTTCTCCATGGAATCTCTCATTTCACTGTGTTTGGCTGCTCCATATAATCTCTCATTTCAGTGTGTTCAATTCTATGCATTTCTCTAACACAAATGGCCATAGCAAAGTTTCTCTCATCACCATTAAGAGTTGCTTGAGGAGGGCTGCTTTATGCAATGCTAAAGTTTGATAATTGTCCTTTCAGCCTTGAAATGTTTTAGTCATGTTCTTATTTATTATCTATATCTGTTAGATGATCACTAGAACAAGAAAAGGAACTGAAAACCGAGTTCGGAACTACCTTAAAAAGCAGTGAGGTAAGGGGGGTTTAGGATTAGCGTGCTAATGCTCCAGATCAAAGGGATGTGTATTCTAAATTCTTCTTTTAGCGCCTAAAGAGAATATACACTTCCGAGTGGATTTGTTCTTTGGGGATTCTAATGGCAACTTTATAGAGTATGAGATGTCAAGACCATTTCCAAATGATTCTACATACTTCGAAAGTTTCTGTTCCTCTATGTTTATTGAACTTGTTAAACAAAGTATAAATTTACAAAATTTACAGGAGGGTTTATCTTTGTAGGGAACTAGTTCCCGTAGTTGGAGGAATCGCGGGCAGATATGAAAGAGCTCAAAACTTTTATGGTCCTGACAATCTCTTGGTGGAGATTCTACAAGATGTAGCTTATGGTTAGCTGGTTAGGCCCGGGAGATTATTAATGCAGGACTCATGAAGCTTATTCCACAAGATGTTAAAAGGGATTTGGTAGGGAATTGACACCTTTTACTCATCCCATAATCTTCTACAAACCTTAGCTAAAGCATTAATAGGGAAAATAAAGTTCCTTGGATAGTCTATAAGGAGATAACTGAATTTATTAAGGGCATGATTGTGCTTGATAATCTTACAACTATCAACTAATGGGCTTAGGTGATTGCCCAAAAATTATTCTTTTGAGACTTGATTTTGACAAATCTTATGACAAGTTTGAATGGGATCACATCTTTATTGTGTTGGATTAGTTGGGGTTTGATGCCTTCTATCACATTAAAATCAATGGAGACACTCTTTTCATGGGCTTTAAAGTGTTTGGGTGAATCCTGTACTTATAAAGTTTTATGGTCCCGACAATCTCTTGGTGGAGATTCTACAAGATGTAGCTTATGGTTAGCTGGTTAGGCCCCGGAGCTTATGAATGCCGGGCTTATCAAGCTTATTCCACAAGATGTTAAAAAGGGATTTGCTAGGGAGTTGACACATTTTACTCATGCAATAATCTTCTACAAACCTTAGCTGAAGCATTAATAGGGCAAATAAAGTTCCTTGGATAGCCTATAAGTGGATAACTGAATTTATTAAGGGCGGGCTTGTGCTTGATATTCTTACAACTATCAACTAATGGGCTTTAGGGGATTGCCCAAAAATTCTTCTTTTGAGACTTGATTTTAACAAACCTCGACAAACCTTATGACAAGTTTGAATGGGATCACATCTTTATTACGTTGGATTAGTTGGGGTTCATCTTTATTATGTTGGATTAGTTGGGGTTTGATGCCTTCTATCACTTTAAAATCAATGGAGACACTCTTTTCATGGGCCTTAAAGTGTTTGTGCGAATTCTGTACTTTCAATCTTATTTTTTACAATGATATATTTGGCAAGGCTTGCCTTTAGGTCCTTACCTTTATGTGATTGTAGTTGATGCTTTAAGCAGCTTGTTGGAAGCAGACGATTTTCTTAACGGGGCAAAAACCAACTACCTAACGTTCACTTTCTGGATGATTCTATGTTATTTCCTCAATCGAATGAACAATATTTGGTGGGCACTATTATATGCTTGAAGACATTTGCAAAAGTTTTTGGAGTAATGGTTAATGAGTGAAAAAATGATGTCTTTACTATTAGCCAAGATGATTGTGGTTGAACCATAAATGGAAGATAATAAAACCATGAGAGATCATATGTTGTTTGGGCATTCTATTTGGTATGCAACTGGTCTATTGTTACTTAGTGGAAGTGGATACTGACCAGGCTTGGAAACAAACTGAAGCTTATAGGACTCTTGATCATTTTATTGCTAGGAAGGTTATACTTGATAGAATTCTAGCAACTAGTTGCATTTATTACTTCTCAACTAGTTGCATTTATTACTTCTCTTGTTTGATCCCTTCAAAAAGTAACGTATAAAAAAGCAAGAGAACGTGCTCAATAGTTGTATTTGGGGCAATCAATGTGGAATGAGAGGGATTCTTTTAGTGGCTTCGGAATTTTGCACTTGACCAAGGGGTCAAGTCCTTAATTAGGCATCTTAGACATCAAATCTCAAGGTGTTGCTCTTGTTGGTAAATTGTGGTGAAGGGTTTGATTTTTGAAGTGGGGATGATGGATCTTGATCTCAATGTAGTTGATTATAGTGGGGAGATTTCCCAAGTCTTCAATTCATATTTCAACCAAGGGATGAATTATTGGAATTATGGAGCAAGGACTTATAATTGTTGAAGAGGGAAGTTTTTGAGCTTCTTTGTCAAACCCCTGAATCTCACTAGACAAGTGAGCCAGAGAAACTAGGCCCAAATTTTTATGTCCAGGTTTAGAGTGATGTTTATTTACAAGAAGGAAAATCAATTAACTGATAGTATAGAATAAAAAAGAAGTAAATAAATAAAATTTATAAAAGATTTATAGCAAGCGAAATCATATGCAACTGAAAAATATATAACAACATATAAAATTATGAACAATTTGAAATTGAAGCAAAACATCAATATAATAGCATTCCACAAGCCACAAAGCTACACAAACATTTAAGAAAAATTGCTGTAAAAATATCAGAAAATTAAATAAACTTCATTGAAAAACTACTCTTAAAAAATAGATAAATTCAGAGAAGTTTGCACATAGGTGAGTGGCTGAAAATGACTAATTTTGTTACTTACTACAAAATGTGTTTCCAACTGTCCAAAGTGTAAATGAGCAGAGAAACTTGCAATGATCTTCCAAGCGGCAGGACTCAAAGCCTACATCGAACCCTCTCCATTGGAAAGTGCTCTAAACAAGCTTTCCAACGATATGTGAAAGTCCAAAAATGGACCACTGGATCAAAATGGTCTGCTGAAGTTCAAGGATTGAAGCCTTAGGAAAGAATATCAGAGGTTTAGAGATATCGACAATCACAACATTAGAGTATCAGCGATATCGACAATTGCAACATCAGAGCATCAGGCATATCGGTGATCACATATTGAAGCTCAGGGATATTGGCGCATCGCATATCAGAGGTCTTGAATATCAGAGCATGGACACATCAGAAGGTTGGTGAATTAGAGAATCAGAACTTCTTAAGTTGACAACCTTTAAAAATTGCAATATGCATAATGTGTCAATAGTGTTAAAAACTGTCGAGAATGCTGACAAAAAATTAACAAAGGATTTCATTGCAAAACCAAAAGTAGGCAGGGCATTTTCTCTCTCCTTTATCAGGGCACGTGGTGGCATATGATTGGTCTTGATAAGTTTTAGTGACATTTGACGTTAATATGATGTGGTGGTACAGAAGGACACGTGGCAAACGGTTTTGGCGTTTTGAGGGGGCCTAAGGGGACAAATATGGTGGACATGTGTCACCACTTATGAGGTGCCACATAGAGCGATGACGCCATATTGGAGGCTGACTTATCATAGGTTGAGGATGTTGGCACTTCGTAACACTTCATACTTGAAAAAGTTTCGATAAGGGGGCTCTGATATTGGATTGGCACCACAATTGCAAAGACTCAAGGAACCAAGGGTGCTGAGCACTTAACGAAGGAAAAATAGCCCCCGACAGGCACAAAAATGCTCTAGCAACTCAAGGCTAAGCGACAAGTCACAACCCTCAATGCTATGGTGAGAAATGTGGGAAGAGCTAAGTGGAAGGAGCTCATCATATCGAAGATCGGTAATCAAAAGATTAGAATGTTGCACCACTGTGAAAATTGCGATATAGAATTTCTCCGATAAGCACGGTACATAGAGTTAAAGGCGTATGGCTCAGAAATCATAAGATTGAATGCGGGAACAGAGGAGTTGGTGTCAGGAGTAATGGTGACTGTCAAAGATTGCTAGGTCAAGGCAGCAAGGACCACGATCCACAAGAAAGAGTGTTGGGTCTACCTTGAGGTGATACAAGCCATCTTTGTGCTCTGACACACGTCTTCAGTGAGTAAACGGAGGTATGGGACTCAGGAAGTAGTGTGCAGGTCACTTGAGAATTAATTTCTCAGCATGGAGCTCCAAGCAATCAGGTAATGAAAGATTGCCAAGTCAATCCCTATTTTTGCAATGTGGCAAGCAACCAACAGTTGATTGCTCTCAGCGCCAGAGAGTGGGGAATTCAAACAATTAAGATGAAAGTGACAGATGAACTAGTCAAACAACTAAAGAGGAACATCATGGCAAAGACATGGCTTGGTTGGAGGCCATCACAGGAATGGCAGGGAGATATTTTTCTCAACCATCATTCAGTTTTATTTATGTCTATTATTCTGTAATTTTTGCATTTTCAAGAACATAATCAAATCCGATTGTAACTATTTTGGGTAGCAAGACCTTCACACACTGAGATAGCTAGTTGATTAGATAGTTGGAGCTCAATTGAGATATTTTGTAATTGTTGTTCAACGCTGCCCCTCTCCTTATAAATAGAGGGAAGAAACACTTAAACAAGGTTCCCAATTTCTGCATTCTAGAGGCCCGAATCCTTTTGCAAGTTCTGAGCTCTATTTATAAAGAGTGTGGTTCCACTCTGGTTCAATTTGCTTGTTCATAAGGTGCTTAGGTATATACAATTGTTAAATGTAATGGAATGGTGATTTTGACTCCATATTCAAAGATTAATAAAGTAGTTTGGTTGATTCCAATCACAACAATGTGCAGTATGTTTTCCCCTTTGTATATCATTTCATGACTGTCTTTTCTCTTCCAAAATTGTGTTATGAAACCGTTAGTTTTACTCTCTCATTGTTGTATGTGCGCTGCTAAGTAGTGAGAAGTCCATGTGTAAACACATATTTACTTGTGTTATTTGATAGCCTGTAGTACCTGTGTAATCACGAATTTACTTGCGTTATTTGATAGCCTACAATACCTGTATGTAAGCACAAATTTACTTATGCTAATTGGTGACAAATGTATTCATGAGGCATAGAGCTTGAGACCTCAATGCACGCTCCACTTTTTCTTCATTTTCACCTCCTCACTCTTCCATATTTCTTCTCGAGATTGTTGCTTAGGATGTTGTATTATGTCTAACCTTCTGCATCGATTTCCCTCATTTCCTTCTTCATGTTCATCTATACTACAATAACAATGTTAAACTTTGTATTGTTGTGTGTTCGCCACTAGATCCAATGCATTTCTCTTTGAGATTAGCCATATCTAATAATGTTTATTTCAATCTATGTGTTTGCTTGAGTCTACCTTGGTGAACGACTATTGAACCAATTACGTGACATATGGAGTGTATTGTCGCACAAAATGTCTAGGCACCGCAACAATGTTCAAAGTAAGCGATGTCACTCTAATCCTTATTCACTCTGTTTAAACTCTTTTCTAGACAAGTCAAGGGGGGTAGTCCCTAGGGTGAATGAACGATGATACTCTGTAAAACACAAGCTCTATGAGACTTAAAGATGGACAACTTGACGAATCTAAACAAGTCCTAGTTAACCGAAATGGACAAATAAAATAAGATACAACCACAAGATATAAATGATTATATACCAATGCTTTTATACTCAATTAACTGCAGGCTAAATAAAAACAAACTATTTAGAGCAATTTATAAATGTGGCAAAGCGACGATCATGAATAATTAAATGTCAATCTCAAAACTTTATCATCCAAGAGTTCTAGCAATTAAATCTCAGATCTTAGAAGAATATATCTTTCTCCTATAGGCAATATAATTTGTAAAACATTAATCGCACTTGCCAATCGAAAAATCAATACCACAAAAATTAAAATTTCACACTAAACACCAATGACACCAAAGAACTTTAAATTTGAATGTTAATTATCCCTTAGGCAATTAATTTAATGTGGTAAATGAAGAAATTAAATTTTTAATGTGACAAAAGTAAAACAAATCAAAATGGTTAATAAATTGAAATTTTAATGGGTCATAGGTTACACTAAAATTTTTAATGTGAAAGCGCAAATCCTCTTTTGATTTAATTATTTTAGGAATTTTATGAAATTTTTTAATTTTTAATGTTTTTTAAAATGTTCTTGAAAAAAAATTAAATAAAAATGTAAAACAAAATAAAAAGAAAAAAAAAATAAAAATAAAAATAAAACAAACCTAGGATCAAAAAGTAAATATGAAATCGAATTTGAAAATTAAAAGACAAATCTAAGTCAAAGTCATAAAAATGTAATAAAAACAAAAAGAATTATTAATAAACCTAAACCTAAGTCATGCAAAACATAAAATGAAGCAAAAAAAATCAAATGTTTGTTGTGTGCTGCTGTGGGCTTGGACGGCGACGGAAAGGAGGAGAGGAGGAACTACAGATGGAAATGCGAGCTGGGGTAACAACAACAAAGAAGGGATGTGTTAAGGAACTCGAATCAGCAAAAACGCAAGTAAACAGAGGATGGCTAGGGTTTGGAATGGAGCTTGAGAAATAGGGGGAGAAGCTGCCACAGTGCAACAAGAGAAAAAAAACGCAGAGATAAAAAATCGAAATTTGCAGCAAAATATTATGGGAGTGATGTGTGTAAGCCAAAGAGACAGTGAGCAAAGCAAGCTGGAAAAAACACAATAGACAGAAGGGCTATGATTTTGGCAGCAACATGAAAGAGGGTTTAAAAAAAATGAATTTTTCTAGAGAGAGGAAAAACACGACATAAAATGGTAGTCAGAAAACCCTTAAAAATGTTTCCAAAAATTGTTTGATTAAAGATAATGTATCATTCTGCTTCAGATTTATTCCTCAAACCCTTATAAAAGCTTCTAGATCTAAGAATTGTAAAACCTTTGGACTGCAAAATTTTTAATAATATCCCTGCAAAGTGATATTGATAAACCCCATAGATTTAGATCTTACCCTCCAGGGCCTAGATTTGGAGTCTATACAAATTTCTTCTTCAGATCTGTAGCTGCATAACAACAAGAAAACACCCAAACAATATATACAATGATAAAAACTAAAACCCAGAAAAACCCACGTTAGAAAAATAATTACAAAATTTACAAACTACAAGCTCTAATCAGCCAGATCTACCATTATGTCACACAAAGAATTAAAATATTAAATTTTAAAGGAAGTGCTAACTCGAAACCTTTTGTGTATCACCAATAAAATATTATGATAAGTCCGAAGTTAATTTAGTTGGGCTCTTCAGGAAACACAAATCGGAAGTTCGCTGATCCAAGTAAAAACTTCCCCTAACACTCGAGGATCTTAAATCAAGATTTCCCCGCAAAACTCGATTTAGCTATTAAAAATAAAGCGAGAAAATAATAATAAAATTCAGACAAATAGAGATACCTACTATTACGTTCAAAATTTAAATTATTATTCAAACCCTAACTACTGAGCAAGATACATGTACTCAAATCACTCTTCGGAAGCTATCATCAATGGCTTTAGAAACAATTGTGCATGAAAACAACGCATCTTACAGTATTCTCATGAAGAGTAACGCCAACTGAACTTAACCCCAAAGTATTTCTTTATTATCCAGAAAAAGATTACATAAGAGCTTCTTGCTAAGCACACGACTCAAAGGTCGGATCAATCGACTGATAAATGACTTCCTATTTAAAGATAAATCCTCCAACGACTAGTTCGAATGATCCTCATCAAAGCAATTTCGACTATTGATGAAAATTAAAATTACTTTTGATCTCATTTGTCGAAATATTGAATTCTTGAGAAAATTCAAAAATTTCAATTAAATGCATTTTAAATTAACTCAAAAATTTAAATTTTGAATTAATTTACCCAAAATTTTGACCTTGACTTAACCCCCAGAGATCAATGGTTTAAAATTTATCAAAATAATTAATTTACCTCAGTCCCAAGACCTTTTAAAACTTAATTTTTGAGGACCGACGAATTTTGCCTTTGGAGAATTTAATCTCACCTAAGATCTAGAATTAACTAAATTTCTGGCTTAGGATTTAAATTAATTTTTGGCCAGAAAATTTAACTAATTAACCTATGAGGGGATAAATTATTTTTCTAACTCTCAAGACACTTTACATCATGATTTTCATATTTTTTACATCATTAGGAGAAAAATCCGTTTGTAATAGACCCTTACAGACTACCCATTTCCGCGACACAAATATAATCCAGCAGACCAAACAATTTGTAATAAAATAACCTAACCAAATAGTTAGGATTATTCCCATATCACTTTTACATAGACTCAATCTAGAACACTAGGACTCGCCTAAGATCCTAGCAAAAAAATCCATTCTAGCTTGGGGTAAGACTGGAGGGAAAAGCTATATTGATTATTCGAAAATGAATTGGTGAGACGAAAAACCTCATAGAATGGAGATCATCACTAGAAATGTAGGTTTACCTAGGTCGTTACATACATGACACAGGTCTGCTGAGATTATTTACATATACACATGCAGAATGGGTTTGCATAACATAATCAGGTTGATGATGATAGCTGGATGGTACAGACACATCGATCAAGTGCTATCCCTTTTGCGAAAAAAGGGGGTGTACTTCTATGGGTTGTTGACACATAGTGGTCAACAAAGAGTAGCAGAAAGCCTTTAGATAATCTTCAAAAGCACTCCTCTCGGATGCCCTTGGCACTGGTCTCCTATCAACCCAGAGGCTATCTCTAGGAAGCCTTTATATCTTCTGAAAGCAATCGTGTGATAGGAGATAGAAAAAGCTACATCTTTCTGGCGTCATTTTCGGGGAACAAATCATAATGTTTTTCCCTGTGTACTACAATTTTTACATTCTCTTTGTCGAGTGAAAAAAGGATGTGTGGGTTGAAGATCTCTCACCTTGGTGATTCCACTCTTTGAATATTATTGTAAACATGTTTGGCCTGCAACAATATATATCAATTCCAAACCCAACTAGAAGGGTCATGGAGGAGATTAAAATAGTTGAACATCAAATATCAGTTTGGGGGCAGTGGTGCATGCATGTTTTAGTTGTCGACTTTCAAGAGAACAATGGCAAAAGTCTAGTACTCAGATGTTCGACTGGTATCATTGGAAAGTTGACCTCACTTGGGTGAATTGAGCCCCATGCATAAACATGCTTTGTATATAAATAAGCTTACTATGTGAGTGTTTAATTTCCAGTTTTTAGAGTTTGTAGTTCTGCATTTCAATTTTATGAGGAAAGGACTCGCAGCAAATAAAGTTCCATGGAGATTTTCTAGTTTTATAGCTTCAATATATTTTTGACTCCATACCCAATGGTGAAGGCTACTAGTCTACAAGTTCTCAGCGCCTTGCAAACAAGACGTTGTCCCATATTGGAGCCAATGTTATCACTTACTGCAAAATGTGTTTCCAGTTGTTTAAAGTGTAAATGAGCAGAGAATCTTGCAGTCATCTTCCAATCCGCAGGAGAAATCAAAGCCTACATCAGACCCTCTCCATTGGAAAGTGCTTTGAACAAGCTTTCCAATGATATGTGGAAGTCCAAAAATGGAACCCTAAATCAAAAGATATGGTATGTTGAAGTTCAAGGATTGAAGCCTTAGGAATAAATATTGTAGGTTCGATATATCGAGATTGCATATCGAAGGTCCAGAGATATCGGCGATCGCAACATCAGAGCATCAGACATATCGACAATCGCAACATCAGATAATAAGGCATATCAGCGATTGCATATTGGAGGTTAGGCATATGTTACATCACATATCAGAGGTCATGAATATCAGAGCATTGGCACATCAAAAGGTTGATGAATCGGAGAATCAGAACTTCTTAAGGTGACAACCTTTAAAAAGTTGTGATATGCATAATGTGTCAATATGTTAAAAACCGTCGGAAATGCCGACAAAGGATTAACAAAAGATTTCATCGCAAAATCAAAGGTGGGCAAGCCCTTTTCTCTCTCCTCTATCAAGACACGTGGTGGCATATGATTGGTGACTTGGTCTCGATAAGATACAGTGGCATCTTAGGTCAATACGACATGGCGGTATGGAAGGACACGTGGTAGAGAGTTTTAGCATTTTGAGGGGGCCGAAGGGGACAAATCTGGGTGACACATGTCACCGCTCATGAGGTGCCACGTGGAGCGATGACATCATATCGGAGGTTATCTTATGGAGGGTTGAGGATGTCGGCACTTTGTAACACTTGATACTTGAAAAAGTTCCGATAAGGGGGCTCTGATATTGGGCTGGCACCATGGTCACAAAGACTCAAGGAACCAAGGGCATTGAGCACTTAACGAAGGAAAAATAGCCCTCGGTACAAACAAAAACACTCTAGCAACTCAAGTCTAAGCGGCAGGTCACAACCCTTGGTCCTATGGTGAGAAATGCAGGAAGGGCTAAGCAAAAGGAGCTCATCATATCAGAGGTCGACAATCAAAAGATTAGAATATTGCACCACTATGAAAATTGCGATATGGAATTTCTACGATAAGCATGGTATATAGAGTTAAAGGTGTATGGGTCGGCAGCTGCAAGATTGAATGCGGGAACAAAGGAGTTGATCTCAAGAGTAATGGCAACTGTCAAAGATCGTTGGGTCAAGGCAGCAAGGACCACGATCCACAGGAAAGAGTGTTGGGTTTGCCTTGAGGTGATAAGCCATCTTTGTGCTCCGACACATGTCTTCAATGAGTAAATGGAGGCATCAGACTCAGGAAGCAGTGTGCAGGTCACCTGAGAATTAATTTCTCAGCATGGAGTTCCACGTAGTTAGGCAACGAAACATTGTCGGGTCAATATATGTTTTTGCACTATGGAAAACAATCGACAGTTGATTGCTCCCAGCTCGAGAGAGTGGGGAATTCAAGAAGTTAAGGCTAAAGTGACAGGTGAACCGACCGAACAACTAAAGAGGAACATCATGGCAAAGACATGGCCTAATCAGAGTCCATAACAGGATGGAAGGGATATATTTTCCTCAACCATCATTCAATTTTCTTTATGTCTATTATTCTGTAATTTTTGCATTTTCAAGAATGAAATTAAATCCGATTGTAATAATTTTGGGCAGTAGATCCTTCACACGCTGAGACAACTAGTCGATTATACAGCTGGAGTTTGGCTGAGATATTTTGTAACTCTTGTTCAAAGCTCCCCCTCTCCTTATATATAGAGGGAAGAAACACTTAAACGAGGTTCCCAATTTGTGCATTCTAGAGATCCAAATTATGCTTTTGCAAGTTCTGAGCTCTATTTGCAGAGAGAGTGGTTCCACTCTGGTTCAATTTACTTGTTCATAAGGTGCTCAGGGATATACATTTGTTAAATGTAATGGAATGGTGATTTTGACTCCATCTTCAAAGATTAATGAAGCAAATTGGTTGATTCTAATTGGAGCAATGTGCAATATGTTTTTGCCTTTGTATATCATTTCATGAATGTCTTTCTTCTTCTAAAAATATGTTATGAAGCTATTAGTTTCACTCTCTCATGGTTGTATGTACGCTGCTAAGTAGTGAGAAGTACCTGTGTAAACACAGATTTACTTGTGTTATTTGATAGCTTGCATTACCCATGTAATCACAGATTTACTTGTGTTATTTGGTAGCTTGTAGTTACTATATGTAAACACAAATTTACTTATGCTAATTGGTGACAAATGTATTCAAGAGGCATAGAGCTTGAGACCTTAATTCATGCTCCACTTTTTCTGCATTTTCACCTCCTCACTCTTCAATATTTCTGTTGGAGATTTTTGCTTAGGATTCTATGTTATGTCCTACCCTCTGCATCGATTTTCCTCCTTTCCTTTTCCTTGTTCATCTATACTACAATAATAAAGTTAAATTGTGTATTGTTGTGTGTCGGCCACTAGAACCAACACATTTCTCTTTGAGATTAACCATATCTACCAGTGTTTATTTTCGATCTATGTGTTTGCTTGAGTTTACCTTGGCGAAGGGCTATTGAACCAATTATGTGACATATGGAGTGCAGCAGAAAGCCTTTAGATAATATTCAAAATCGCTCCTCTCGAATGCCCTATGCACTGGTCTCCTACCAACCTAGAGGTTGTCTCTAGAAGGCTTCTATATTTTCTAAAAGCAATTGTGTGGTAGGAGATAGAAAAGTATACAACAGGCTCTACGAAAACCATTGTTTGGAACTTTATTCAAAATGCTTACGATGTAAAGGGATAATACATAAACATTTAGAGAGAAAAATGATATGAAATAACTATAGGAAATATTTCTGGGCAATTTGATGTAATTAAATGAGCAAGCCTTCTGTTGGAAATACTGGGGGTTGGGGTGGTTGGGTGAATCAATGTTTCTTTACAATTGCTAAATTATGTTAGTTGAGGTCTATAGTTAAACCAAAACACAAGATGTACAACAAAAGAAATAATTTTATTAATGAAAATGACGAGGACTCCAATCCACTTACAAACAATCATACTCCAACTTGTACAATTAAATGCGAACTCCTTCAAGACTCTAACCTTCATCTTAATGAGGCTCCAACATCTTATGAGGACTCTAATCCTCAAAAATCAATCGAGACTCCAACCTGGTTTCTCACAAGGCTCCAACCTTATATGGGGACTCGAGTTCCAAATTTACTTCAATCCTTCTAGGTTGCTTCAATAGTACTTTAAGTCTTTCAAAGGCTTTTTCAACAAGGCTTGAAAGATGTCTCCCTCCAAAACTCCAACAATGCTTCAGGGATATCTCCAATATTGCTCCAAAAATGTTTGCTCAACGGATCTTCAAATCCACTTCAGCAAGTATGTACAAAAGGCTACTTCGAGATCTTCAACAAATGCTTCAGAAGATTCTACTAACTCTTCAAGACTTAGTCAAAGTTTTGCTTCAAAAGACACTTCTTCACTCTTTAGGGCCTGGTCAAGGTTCTACTCTAGAATGTCTCCATGTCTGTTCGAAAGGGGGTGTTCCAAGATTCTTCAACAATGCTCCAAAAGTTACTTTGACTGATCATAGTTTTTTGAGGTTTGCTCCAATGACACTTCGAACCATCTTCAAGAATGCTTCAAGGTCTTGCTTAAGAAGGTTTTAAGATTGCTTCAACAATAACTTCAAATGTGCTCCAAGTCTGCTCTAAGGTCAAGGTCAATCTACTTCATATCCATTTCAAGGATATTTTCAAAAGGTTGACATAAATTCGCTTACAAGTCTTCTCAATTTTGATTCAAACGTCTGAACAAAGTCCGCTTTTAAAAGTGATTCAAGGTTTGCTTCAAGAGGGTTCTAAAGTCTGCTCCAAAATCTCCAGGTTATAATCTTGCTTTAAGTCAACATTAACACAATTGTCAAGAATGCTTCGATAAATCTTTAAGACTGATCTAAAAGCTAATCAGAGTTTGTTCAAGGATTTGATCCAAAAGACTGCTCAATGTTTGATCCTCAAATTGATCGAAGTTTGCTCAGAAATTGGAACAAGGTCTACTATAAAAACAAATCCAAGGTCAAATCCACATATAGTCAAAGAATTAGGCCTGAATGATCTGAACTTATGCAGGAACACAACAAAATATAGATATACAAATAAACACAGAGATGCAGCAAAAATAAAACTTCATTTCATTAATATCGAGGAACTCAAATGTGCTTACATACAAAATGGAAATAAACTAGCTTGGGCGATGGTAGCTTATCTTTGAGAAGAGATGTGGCAACTACATGCCTCTGAGCTATGTTACAATGAGGCTCAAGGGCCTTTTTATTATTGAACAACAAGGGAAAGCCCTAAACAACCAAAATCCTAACCCCAGGAAATGAAACACTAAGAGTTTGTGGGCCCCATTGGGGTTAATTGGGCATCCAACTTCTCGGGTTCGTAACTTGGTCATATGATCTCTGTTTGGCGCATACAATATATCGTTGGCAAGATATCTCCAACTACTACAAGATTTGTTGTATGCCCTAGCCTACAGCTATGATACTACTGCGAACCTAAAAAAAAACGCCGTTTAGGGTGTCAAAACAACTTCGAAAGTTCAGGACCCAAAAAAAGGCTAAAAATTGTAATTTTTTCTATGATTAAGGAAACGAATGAAGTTCTAGGTGGAATAGTTGGGTGGCCACTAATATCCACCGAGATCACCAAAGAAAACTATTGTCCTCAGGATCGAGGTCTATTACAGGAGGCCGAAATTCTTCCTTCAGAATTGGATTACCATGGGTTACAGAGAGGCCTCAGTACTGAATTTCGCTGGCCACAGAGGGGCCGAAATTCCTTAGGCTTGATACACAAATACGAAGTTAGTTGCAACAGTGAGGTAGGGTCATGATATATTGTAACTTTAGGGTTGATATTAGACTTAAGGGGCCGAGATTTTTGTGTTAGAAAATGTTGAATTTCCAACAACTAGTAGTTCCAAAGATACTACAAAACAGATCAAACAATCCTCTAAAACAAACCTTAACCAAAGACAAAAAAAGTCTTCAAACAATGCTCCTTCAATTAGCTTTAGGTTCATGAGATATGAACCTATAAATCTCTCTCTAGAGACTCAAACTACTCTATGTTCTTCATTGAATTGGATGTCAAAATGGAGGAGTTTTTATGCTTATTTATACTAATTTTCACTTATGTTGAACCGACACGTCTGTTGAGAGGAGTTGACATGTGCATTTGTTTGGAGCCGACCTGTATGTGAATTTTTAATATTTGTTTTGTTTAAAGGGTCAACTAAAGATCATTGTCCTTGGTTCTCCTACAAATTTGCACCCTATTAAGAATAGATTAATGTCCTTGCTCAAACCTCATCTCTCTTTCTCTGGTTTTGCAGAAGCTAGGAGTATGTATAATGCTTTAAGATTGTATAACCTCTATATTTGGAGTATTCTATAATATATTTATTCCGAAAAGAAGGAAGGAAATTAAAATATTCACATCTGCTCTAGCTTAAGATATTAACTTTCGTACCTTGTTGTGTGATTTATTTACCTTCCATTATATTTGTTATAAAGACATCAATTTTGGGCTTCTTTATTCCACGTAGTGTTGAATGAGATTGCATTATTTAATTTAGTGGCATGTCAGGGGTGCTATGGTTCCATGCATAATGTTGGCTCTAGGTGGCAACTTCATTGGAAGTAAGCTCAGGAATCCAAATTCAATTGGGTCATCATGACAACAATGATGACATCTCAACAATCACCCCCTTTGTCATTGATGGAAATACTCTTGCCATTTCTGCCCTTTTCAATATTATCTTTCCCTTTAACATCAATGGAAAATGGGATGCTCCCCTTGTCATCGTGCTACTCCTCTATCATATTCTCTCATTTTTCTCCCTCTCTATTTTGGATGCTCGAACAGTTGTCTAGAGTATTTGTATGGATAGACATCTCAACAATGGTTCATTTCAATAGTTTTTGTAAGTATTTTCTCTTTTCTTGTTTGTCTTCATCTATGTGACCATTATCAACAAGGTCCTTGGCTTTTTCTGATACATAGCATGCATGATATTCACTTTTATCTTGGTTTGCCAACTTCCTGATCACATTTGGAAGCATGGATATGCTCCTTTCGACATTACAATTACTTTAATTGCAAGTCTAGCTATTTTCACCACAAGCTTATACCAAGGAAAATACTTCTTAGAGGGTTTCCCAAGTCTATATGATTATGCTCACAAGATCTACAGACTTCTCTTGTACCTCACACTGAAGTTTCAGTTTTGACATCAAGCTTTGTTCTTCATTTGGATTAGATCAACCTAAAGGCACTGCAATGCCTTTGATTCCAAATATGAAGATGAATTTTTGTTTTCTGATGAAGAATTTGTCATAATTTAAAGATTGTTTATAGGTGTTCACTATTCATGATTCTTTGCAGGCTTAATTCAAGGTTGCCACATGAAATAGGCTACACCCTTCATAAAGATGAAACCAATCTTAATCTGGAAGGAAATTCCTTTAATGTTTGCTACAAATAGTCCTCCATATATGATATTGTCATCAATTTGTTGTTTAGAATTACTTCAGACTAATCCATCCATGACTTCATTATTGTTGCTACAGGTGTTCTTTTAAAATAGATAGGCTTGGGCACTTGCACAAATCTCAAAAACTCTTGTTTCTTCCTTGGCCACTAGCATACTAATTCTTGGTAGATAAGCCATGCATATATGTATGTGTGTGTGTTTCTTCTTTATAACAATAAATTGATTGGTCAGCCCCAATATTTATTATCTACAAATAAACTCTAGTATGTTCTTGGACATCGTTTACACTTTTATTGAACATCAATCTATGAGAAAGTTTTGACACTTTTTCAACGTACTATCTACATCATCTTCCACATTTTCTCTAGAGCTAGCCTTTTTAAGTACAATATCAAAAAATGTAGCTAGTAACTCTGCAATTGTGCATCGTATGGGAATTTTCTTAGTTTTTTGGCATCCAAGCACCATGTCAGAGTTGAAATCATTATAAGCTTCAGGATATTGAGTAGATGGGTGACAAGAACTATCACAACTAATCATAAGTAATAAGATGGCCACGTGGTTGAGGAATAGAGAACGGATATGAGTATGAAGGAGTAGATATTTCACAAGGGAGATGGAGAAGAAATATAGATCACTTTCAAGTTACCTAGGGAGAATCTCAATTTATGAAGATTAAGGGATCATAGATCTCATCTGAGACACTTTACTAATTAACAAATTTATCAAGTGTTTGGAGCATTTTCAATTGTTATTTCAACATGTTTTCTTCTCCAAACTTTTGTAGATTTTTCATACAACGTTTGTTCTTTGATTTTCTTAAGAGTTCATTTCATGCCACTTATGCAATCTCATGCAATATGTCCAAATTTGTGACATTGAAAGCATTCTACATTGAATTTGTAATATCTATTGTCATAGCCATTGGAGATTCCGTCTTTTCTGCTTGCAATTTTCCTTCTAGGGTTTTGATGATACGCTTTCCAATTATCCTTGTAGTATGCTTTATAATTTTTAACTTTATGATTGAAATTAGTGCATGAATAACAATAACTAGAAATTATTCTTATGTACCTGGATGAATAACATTCTCTTGATGATCTTTTGAAGTTGTTCTTTGTTGGGGGAGGCTTAGCCCTTTGTTGATCATTATTGTTGCTTGCATTGTATATGAATCCCTTGAAATCATCCACATAGCTTCTTGGTGAAGCGGTTCTTCCAAATCTATCTTAATTTCCTTTCTTCCTTTCACTGGGGCTAGAGCTCTAAAGGATATGGCTCTCAGGTGACTTAAGGATTTCATCATTTTTGCACAAAGTCTCACCAGTATAGCCAAGACTTGATTTTTCAAAAGGAGACAATTGAGGATGTTATCTAATGCTTGTGTGCTCTTCAAATTCTTATATAGCTTGTTGAATTCATTCCTTAAGGAAACAATCTCTTCTTCAAGCCTCTCACAATCTTCTTCTTTCTTCATCAACTAGATTTTTATTACTTTTGCTCTTTTTGCCTCTTCGAGCTGAACTTTTAGAGAGTTGACTTTGTTTTCCTTTATATCGTCAAGGTCTTGATTCTTCTCTTCAAGCTCTTTATTTTCTTTTCTCAATCTATTTATTTCTTCTAGAGAAACCATTACTTCTGTTTCAAGGTTTATTTTAACCTTTTCCTCAATGTATTTTTCATTTTCATTATCTTTCATGTTTCTGGTGCCTTCCTCTACTTCCTTTGAATCATGATCATCCTTGTGCTCTTGTTCCACATGCTCTAGTTCTGATTCAACAACGATAAAGCCAAATTCTTCATAGATATTTTGTAGTTTTTCCCAAATTCTTCTAGTTGAATGACATTAACCCACCTTGCTTTTTTATAGAATCTGATAGAACACTCAAGATTGCTTCCATAACTTTTGTATTGTATTATTTTGACTCATTTGTAGTTGTGGCTCCAATAACAATTGATTCACATACTTCACAGTCAAGATCCATAAAAACGAATTGCATTTTGGAACTCCATAGTACATAGTTTGTTTCATTAAACAAGGGAGCTTTGGCAACCTGACTGACTTCTGATTTTACGACTTAGGAGGAGATACCAATATCTTCAATGGGTTTGGATGCTTTCTTCCTTGAATTTGCCATTTATTTTCCGAGGATCTACCCTCTAGCTGTTAGGTTGTGCTTGAAGGTACTTGATTAGATACCAATTGTTGGAAATATTGAGGGGGGGGGGGGGTGAATCAATATTTCTTTACAATTTTAAAATTATGTCAGTTAAGATCTCTAGTTAAACCAAAACACAACATGTACAACAAAATAAATATATTTTATTAAATAAAATGATGAGGACTCTAATCCTCTTATAAACAAGTAGGATCTAACCTATACAATAAAATTTTAACTCCTTCAAGGCTCCAACCTCTTATGAGGATTCTAATCCTCAAAAATCAATCCAAGCTCCAACCTGGTTTCTCAGAAGGCTCCAACCATGTATAAGGACTCCAATTCTATAGGGCTCTAACACTCTCAATTTACTTCAATCCTTCAAGGTGGCTTCAATACTGCTTCAAGTCTTCCAAAGGCTTCTTTAACAAGGCTGAAAGAAATCTCCACAAAAAATCCAACAATGCTTTAGGGATATCTCCAATGTTGCTCCAACAATGTCTACCCAAAGGATATTCAAATCTGCTTTAACAAGTATCTACAAAAGGTACTCCAAGATCTCCAACAACTGCTTCAGAAGATTCTGATTCAAAATCCACTTCTTTACTCTTTAATATTTAGTCAAAGTTCCGCTTCAAATGTCAGTTATTCACTCTTCAGGGTCTGGTCAAGGTTATGCTCCAGAATGTCTCCATGTTTGCTCGAAAGGGGGTGTTCCAAAATTCTTCAACAAAGCTCCAAAAATTACTTTAAGGATTGATCATAGTTTCTTTGAGGTTTTCTCTAATGACACTTCAAAACCTTCAAGGATGCTTCAAGGTATTTCTTAAGAAGGTTTTAAGACTGCTTCAACAATAGCTTCAAATGTGCTCCAAGTCTGCTCAAAGGTCATTAAAATCTAAAAGTTCTATGCACAAATTTGAAAATTCTTTGCAGAAACTTGAAAGTTCTATGCTAAAAATTGAATGTAATTTGTAGAAAATTGAATAGAACTTAATGCAAATTATGGAAACATGAATGTACTTTGTAGAAAATTGAATGTTCTATGTTGTTACAATTACTTAAAACAAAATTCTTCAAATCAACAATTTTAGATAGAACATAAACATAAGGATCATATGAAGACAACCAAGCACAAATATTAGACGTTAAGAGTTGGGTCCAATGACCAGGTCAAAACCCATAAGGGGAAAAGTCAAATGATTCTTTTTCTATTAGATTTCTTCAATTGTTCAGTAGAGCACAAAAATAAAAAGAATGAAAATCAATAAAGTCACCAATGTTTGATCAACTTGCAACTGAAGTTCTCTTTCTCTTTATTTGAATATCTCCTCCTTCACACTTGCTCCGACTCTTCCCTTGCTCTCACACTTCTGTTGTACTCACTCAACACTAGCTCTCCGTCTTCACAATGAACATGCTACTCTCAACTCTCACTTGATCTTGCTTAAATAGATGAGAAAAGAGAGGAGTTACAAAATGAATTCATGCCTTGAGCCAATAATAGGAGAATCGAATTCCATAAGGAATGAGTTACTTGAGGATAAATATAATTCATCCCAAGAATAGAGAGAGGTACACTTGTCTTGAGGAGTTACAATTTGAATTAGGGAGAGAGAGAGTTACACTTAGACATGAGAGAATATTTGGTGAGAGCTAGAAATCAAATTGAATGAGGGAGTTACAAGTGCATTTAATGAGGAGTAGTTACATTTTTTTCATACATTGAATTAGTGAGAGAGATTTATATTCTCTTAATTGTGGAGTTACTATTTTATTCCAAGAGAGAGGTTTGATTTACCAAATAAGAGATTCTCAATTTAATTTACTTATTCCATGAGAGAATTCATTTTTATTAATCCATTAAAGGTGAATGACTTTAGATTATTTTATAAATAATAGTATCATACTAGTAATACTAGTAAGGATAAAAATATTAATTCTTGACTTGTATAATCATGATTGAATTGATTTTAAAGTGGATTTCATATGTCAAGATCATATCTGATTATTTAGTCATGACTTTCTATTTTTCAAAAGTCACTTCCAAATTGAGATGTGACTTACTATTTTTGGAAATTCATATTAGATTGTCAAAAATGAAATTTTATTATTGGTGGTTCAAATAGAATTGAAAGATATGATTTCTTCTAGGAGAAATTCATCTTTGAGCTGCCAAATTTTAACACTCCCTCTCAGCTAGGGAGGAATTTATTTCTGCATCATAGATCTCTGCTTCCTTTGATCTCTTTCATTCATCTTAGTGTGACTATGCTTTGTAGCATATGTAACAATGAAGTCACAATCTAAAGAAGAATCATCTACTTGACACAAATTTGGAAAGGAAAGAATCATCACATGTAACATAGACAAGGATTACACTCAACCAATTTTCATCTAAAAAATTAGGTGATAGAACATAGGCATCAGATAGACAAGACTCAAACAAGTCACACAGACAAGAATCAAACACAATCAAGTGTCAAGTGGTGGAAGATATGCATCCTAGACAAGTTATACAAACAAGTCTCACTACAACTATTGGCCAAATAGGTAGCTCTTCCCACATCCCAAACTGTGGGTCAGATGCATAATGAGGTCTACTCTTGTGGCACACACTACACAAGAGGTCCCTCATCCTTAGGATATTTCTGGCATCATTCCCTAATCCTATGAGCTCTGACAGGGGGGAAAGGAAACTCAGTGTTCTCGATCAGTTGTGACCGCTTCCTAGAAGGGTCACATGCATAAGTACAAGCTGCTGTCTAAAAATCAAGAACTTTCTTTTCGGTAAAGGCTTGGTAAGAATGTCAGCTATCTGATCATTAGTGGAGATGTGATGAAGCTTCACTGCTCCTCTTTGTGCCATATCCTGGATATAGTAATAATTGATCTCAATATGCTTGGACTTGTCATGAAATACATGATTTTCTGCAAGACAAATCCCACTCTTATTTTCACAATATATAATTGTTGTGTCTGGAACTTGCTCAAATAGTTCCCAAAAATATTTCTAAGCCAAATTGACTCACAACTAGCCATGCTAGCAACAATTTAATCAACTTCAGTTGTACTCAATGCAATAGACTTATGGTTTTTGCTTTGTTAGCACCCTATAATTTTCTGAGGTTGCAGAAAAAAATCACAAAGGTAATCACAAACCACTTTGGAAGTTAGGATCTAGCCCTGCCAGCTTCAGAGAAGGCTCTCTCTGTGAGATTTAACTTTGTTGTATTGAGATATTAGGTTAGTTATGAGGTTTAGGAGTTTGATTTATGAATTGATTTGGTTGGAGTAGAAAGGGAAGAGCCATTGGGAAATGGAGTCTACAAACTTAACATGGATTTGTCTCATATTTTCAAAGGAGTTTCACAGGGCAAGATAGTTGGACTAACTGGATCCTTTATATTAAAATGAAAGGAGTGGAGGAAAATATATAAGTTCAATATAAGTTAAAGAGCAATTAAGGATTCCTTAACATGATATTAGAGGAAAACATTGAAACTATCTACAACTAGAATTAGAGTGTATTTTTCAACAAATTTTGTTCCTCAAATTTCTATGAGATAATTTGTTTTTAAGAAAACATAAACATGGAAACAAAGGAATAACACATAGACAATGAGAGGAGCACTTCACCAAATAGTCCAACACATGAATCATGTGAAGAATGTATTTTATATTACTGATAAGTCCATTGAGGCTTGAAAAACATATAGTAGCTTTCTTATGTACAAAATCCAACTACTCTTACTTCAAATGATGAAGTATTTATAAAAATTTATTACAAAATATCTTGATTTAAAATATCAAGATTCATTTCAAAATATCTGAAAATTGATTGTAAAAATCGAACACAAATAAAGGCAATTAAAACTATTTGAAGAGTTATGGCACTATCCTTGGCGATTGTTGGTGATAAAGAAGAGAAATTTGAATTTGATTGCAACTCTTATTTGATGAGGTGGATTCCAAGTCACTAACTGTCTTTGAGCTTTTTCCTCCCAAAATTTTGAAAAATAGAGTCCAGTGATCCCGCTGTATATCCCAAACAATAATTGTTTTTAGAAAACTGAGAGAGGTTTTTGTAAATGTTGACGTTGAAAACAAAAACCTCTTTCATTTTTGAAAATTCATTTCCACCTGCTTGAAAATCGCATTTGAAAACACTGGCTAAAAACAGGGAAATTTGGACTATATATATATATATATATATATATATATATATTATATATATATATATATTATATCTAGATATATAAAAGCCTAGCGCGCACGCCCCTACTGCTGCCGCTGCCTGCAACTGTTTGAAGACCCTTGCACGCGATTCCTCCTGTGCCTTCTTTGGATCGTTCCACAACTGCTCAGATGGCTCCTCTAGAGGCGCCACCAGAGGAGGCAGCTCAACAACAAGCATTCTCTGTGTTGATAAAATCCTTACCGCCCCAACGTGCTCGCCGTGCGATTTCCAAGTTTGTAAAAAAAATCAAGGGGCTTCAGGAAGTCTCTCTACCCCCTACTTTGCCAAGAATGGCTGCTCTTGCTCTGGCGGAAAAGGGACTGATAGGGAAATTTACAGGCCTTTGGCCCTCACCAAAAACTGTTCAGAGGTGGGTGGAAAGGAATTGGGCAGATAAAATTCAAGGGAAAATTTCTATCAGATTTTGCGGGAAGGGATACTTCACTTTTCATTTCGAGACAAAGGAAGACAAGGATCTAATATTCCGCAATGGCCCTTACTTCATGGACCCCAGAGGTTTGTACTTAAACAAATGGACGCTGGACTTCGACTCGGAGCTTGACATCCCTAATGCAGTTCCAGTTTGGGTTCGTCTCCCTCACCTCCCTTTGCACTGCTGGGGAGATGAGTCAATGCACACCATTGGAAATGCGGTCGGAAAATACATTGATCAGAGCGAGCCAAGAGAAAATATGCAGGCATGTGCCTGTATATGTGTCGAGGTCAACTTGGGCAAAGGTCTTCCAAAAGCCATCAAGCTGTAAGGTATGTCACGAGTACGGTCATTTTGCTAATCGTTGTTCAAAGCTTTCTAATGTTGACAATAATTCGAAAGAAGAGCAATGGGAAGTGGTCAAAAAGAAAAAAACAACCCCTGGTCACAAACTGCCCAATGAAGCAGGACCTTCCATTCATCCCCCTCCCATTTCTCTTATCTCCTGCCCCCCTCCCTCATCCCCTCTACCTTCTTCCCCTCATCCGCCTCAATCTTTTGATCAGTTGAAATCTCTTCCCTCTCCTCCCTCCTCTAACCCTTTCCACATCATCTCCCTCCCCAAAGATGACCCTGCTCCTATGAACCCCTCCGAGCCCCCCTCTTCCCCCCATTCCATGACCATTCCCTCCCACCTTCTATCAGATCCTCTCCCTCCTAGAATTACTCTTAGCAACTCCAAAGATCAGGGATCCTCTCTTGATGGTCAAAAGAAGCCGGGAAGAAAGACTTCCAAACAACATAGGGATGAGAACGCACAAAAAGATATAGCTCTAGGACTCCAGAATCCTATAAAATCTTACATTCAGGGCACAAAAGATCAAGAAACAACAAGCAAAGACAAGGGAGGGAGAGCACCTCCTCGTATCACAGTTTTGAAATGATTAAAATCCTTTCATGGAATAGAAGGGGACTTGAGCACCCATCCAAAACCAACGCCCTAAAGGATCTTATAAATAAAGAACAACCATCCATCATCTTATTACAGGAAACAAAACAGAGAGAGCCAAAAATCAACAAGATCATTGATCGTTATAAGTGTTATAAAGGAAGTACTTGTGAAGCCAGAGGAGCCTCTGGCGGGATTACTACCATTTGGAGCCAGGAAGAATGACACAGTGAAGCTGAACTAATAGAACAACATTGGACAAAGACAGTGCTGAGGAAAAACTTGAGCAAACAACAAGTTGTTATTTTTAATGTCTACGCCCCTAATCACTACAGGGACAAAGAAGTTTCTTGGGATTCTCTCAGCAAGAACATAATGGAAGAAGACAATAGAAACATCATTAGAGGAGGCAATTTCAATTTAATTTTACATGCCAATGAAAAGCGTGGGGGAATCTTTACTCCAGACCCATTCAGAGATCAGTTGGAAAACATAATACAAAACGATGATATGATAGATATCATTCCAAAAAACCGAAAATACACTTCGAGCAATCGCAGATTGGGTAGTAGCAATATAATGGAGAGACTGGATCAGTTTCTGGTCAATATCTCCCTTCTCTCCTCTTTCTCAGTTGTCGACGCCTCCATTTTGCCTTTTGCGGTCTCATATCACTATCCAATCACTTTAGCTATGGTTATGCACTGCCCTCTTGGGCCTCTTCCATTCAAATATAACCACATATGGAGCGATTACCAAGCAGCTAAGAATATCATCCAACAAACCTGGGGTCAACATATTGAAGGATCTCCAGGCTTTATATGGAAGAACAAGTTGAAAAATGTGAAAAAAGCACTCAAAAATTGGGCCAAAACGCAGTACAATGAGCTAGAGGAAAAAAAACAAGAGCTGAAATCCAAAATTGAAGACCTCTAATGCGTAATAGAAAATCAAGAGTTCCACCAGAATGACAAGATTCAAGAAGAAAAAATAAACACTCAATTATGCAGTATCAAAAGAGAGGAGGAGGAAAAATGGCGGATAAAATCTAGGCAAACCTGGTTGAAAAGCGGAGATAAGAATACCTCCTTCTTTCACAAGCAAGCCACTACTCGGCAAATCAAAAACAACATAAAAACCATTGTAGACAATGCAGGGACTTAACACACTGATCAAACAAACATCAAAGGGGATGACACAGATCATTTCAAGGAGCTCTTAATTGAAACAGGGGAGGAAGAACTCTTTGATGACCTCCTACAACACTTGCCAATCAAAGTCACAACAAATTTAAACAAAAATTTGACAGAAGAGATAAAAGAGGAAGAAATTCAGGAAGCTATTTGGAGCCTTCAACCCAACAAGGCACCTGGACCGGATGGATTCCCAATATGCTTTTATAGAGAATATTGGGACCTGATAAAAAAGGATCTCATTAAATACTTCAAGTGGATTCAGAGAAAAGGCAAAATAGGAGGCTATACAAACTCTACTCACCTGGCCCTCATTCCAAAGGAGAACCGCCCTTCCAATTTATCCCGTTTCAGGCCAATATCATTATGCAACTCTTCCTACAAAATCTTCACTAAAATCCTAGCCTCACGTTTCAAACCCCTCTTATCGATGTTAATCTCTGAAAATCAAGGAGGCTTTATGGCTAGTAGACAAATCTCAGACTCTATTCTCTTGGTCTAGGAAGCCATACATTCAAGCCATTCAAGGAATGAAAAGGGATTTATTTTGAAATTTGACTTGGCCAATGCATTTGACAGGGTAAGGCATTCTTTCCTTTTTGCGGTTCTCCAGAAAATGGGTTTCTCCCCCTCCTTTCTTAATATCATAAGAGCCTGTATCTCTGGCCCATGGATTGCTCCCCTTATCAACGGCAGACCTGGACCCTCCTTTCAATCCTCAAGAGGATTAAGGCAAGGATGTCCCTTATCTCCATATCTCTTTATATTAATGGCAGAATCATTCAGCTGTGCGCTTGACCATAAGAGGCAGGTAGGCCTCATCACTGGCATTAAGTTTGAAGATGTCATAAAAAATATTAACCACTCCTAGTTTGCTGACGATACTCTGCTGTTGGGTGGGGTGACCACAATTATAGCTCGAAGATTCAAATCATTGCTAGATAAATTCATGAGATACTCAGGGGGCTAGATTAATCATCTAAAAAGCTGTATCTACAGATGGAACACTTCAGCTCAAACGATTCAAAGCATTGCCAACATTTTTGGTGTCCCTTGTAAGATAAACTGGGACTATTTCAGTTACCTGGGAATGTCAGTGGTAAAGGGAATGCAAGGGCAGATGTTTGGGATCTAACCTTAGACAAAATGAAAAGGAAAGTTCATAAGTGGGGAACTTCTTGGCTCAATCCAGCTGGGCATCTGGTGCTTCTCAAATCGGGCCTGTCCTCTCTTCCCCTTTATCAATTTTCCCTGGCTCAAGCTCCAGCTTCCTTTCTTCACAAAATGGACAGTCTTCTCAGATTCTTTCTCTGGCAGAGAGGGAAGAATGAGAAGAAAAAATTCAACCCGGTGGGGTGGAAATAAGTCACCAAAGCCAAGAAAAAGGAGGCCTTGGCATTAGATCCCCAAATCTCATGAATTTAGCCTTTGGTGGAAAGTTAATTTGGAGACTTATGGAAAACCAAACAACCTGGTGGAAAAAAGTCTTAGAGGCAAAATACCTCAATCAACCAAGACAGTGCCTGCTTACGACAGAGACCCCCAACAGAAATTTCACAAAGATTTGGAAGCTTTGTAAAAACGCCATTACATTCATGGCGCAAATCGTTTCCAAGGTGCCAAAAGGAGGTATGAATGTCAACATCGGCTCTGATAAGATCATGGGAAACCTGCCACTCAATAGCCTCCTAGGTATGGATCCCAAAGTTCTTTTCCTCCAAAGCAAAGGTATATATAATTTAGGCCAAATATCTCACTGGGATGCAATATCCCATGCTTGGACGCAATGGGAATTTCCTCCCATCCCTCATTGTATCAAAGGCAGTTTTGACAATTTTTGCACTCATCTGCACAGTATTGCTCCCACCTTTAAAAACGATAAGGATGAATTTAGATGGGATCCTACAAGAACCAATTATTCAATTAAAGCAGGCTATGATTACTTAAACAACAAGGAACACCCAGCGCCAGCATGGATACACTGGAAGATATTAAAGAAAGCAGAAGCTATTCCAAAGGTCAAATTCTTCATGTGGACTCTCTTGAAAGGGAAAACTCTCACTGCAGAGAACCTCAAAAAAAGAAGTATTGATGGACCCTCCAGATTCCCTAACTGCAAAGAAGCAGAGGAGTCTATACAACATCTTTTTGTCTCATGTCCTTACGCAGTCTCATGCTGGAACAACATCAACCCTTCAGCGCCTCCCATTTGGAATCCTCAGCACTCCATTGACGAAGCTCTAAGTAACTAGAAAAGAAATTACCCTTGGCAATCCATGAAGCATAATCCAGCCAAGAGAGTGTGGGATGCCATACCATTTGCTCTTTTGTGGAGGATCTGGATTGCTTGGAACAACATGTTATTTAGAGACAAAGAGACTTCGATCAAGCACCTTTATATCAAGGCAAAAAGTTTGGCGATCTAAACTATTGCTTCCAAGATTACCAAAAAAATTGATATCAGTAGTCTATGGATTGAGGAAAGAGACTTCGTAAGAAATTTAATTGACAAGATCAATATCCCTCCAACAGTGAAAGCCTGCGGTAACCTGGGCAACACAATCAGTCACAGTTGGAAAATTCGCTTACAACAGGACGGATTCAGCAATTGGCTTCACACCAGTAACTCCCACTCCTTATTTTTTGATGGAGCTTCCAAATCTAACCCAGGATCTGTGGGAGTAGGGGGCATTATCTACACCCCTTCAAGCGATCCATTAATTTCCTATGAATGGGGATGGGGAATCCTCTCAAATAACAGGGTCGAAGCCCTGGCCCTATATCAAGGCTTGTTTCAGTTGTAGGCCCAGGGAATCAAAAAAGCCTTCATCTTTGGCGACTCTGCCATCATAATTAATTTAATGAACAACAGGCGGAAAGCTTCTAGCAAACCATCAGTCGATGCAAAGCCCTGATATCTCATGATCAGGAGTTCCATTTTTATCACATCCTTCGCTCCATTAATTGAGAAGCTGACAAAAGGGCCAGTCAAGCCTGCTATTGGCCCAAAGGAAGCATTCTATGCAACAATGAAGACCTTCACCATTTCATCCCTTGATTTCAATGATTGTTTTTCGCTATCTTTTTCCAATGAACTGCGCTTCTACAAAAAAGCACCCTGATCAAATCCACAGTAAATCTGATGCCAACTGTCGCAAGCTGCAAAAAATCCTTTCGTATCTATTACAGGATATGCTGTTCTTCTGAACCCAAGCTACTCCTGTGATATCCGTGATTGACCATGCCTCTTTCACGTGATCCGGTACTCCACTGAACTATGTCCGTCGATTATTTATTTCAGGGAGCCTTCCCTTCACCTGCAAGCCCCAACCTTCATGTTCTTTGATCTCTCTACCCCCTCCTCAGTGGCTATTAGTTGGCCCTCGACCTCTCTTACTGATCACGCCTTTTCTCTCAGGCTCCCTTATGCCTATTCCCTTCTCCCCGCTGTGATAAGATCTGCCTCTTTGATTCTTTGTATTTCTGTTTTGGTCATTAATGCTTTCTATTGTCTTGACTTAGCCCCTGAATCCAAGTCTGTTACCATCTTCTCTCCTGTTCCCAGTGTCGCTGGAACATCTTTTGTGACTCTTCCAGTGTTGCTCCAAGCCAGTTTTGCAGCTCTTTGGATGGATCGCAGTGAAGACTGCCTCCATTGTTGTGATCTTCAAGCTAAACTTGAACAAGTCAGAACACATCAACATCTTCTGGAAGAAAAAATTGATGTTGCTACAAAGATTATCACTGCCAAATATGAGGCCGATCTCAACCTCTTCCTTCACCGCATCTCTTCCTTGCAGGAACAATTCAATGCGCTCACAAATACCTGTGCGCACATTCAGGAGTCTATTGAGATTCTCAAGTTTATGATGGAAAAGCTTAATGCCCCAAGTACCAGTTCCTCTAGTGCAAAAGTTGTAGCAGCTGACAACCACCTAGAGGACTCTACTGCGTAGCAGATCAGTTATATAAGTATAGACTAGATGTATTGTAAAGTCAGTTTGTTTTTGTCTCAATTTATCAGAATTTACACTTGTGCTAGAATCTTTCATTCGGTTTATAAAATCATACCAGCAGAATGTCTCATTGTAATTCAGTGACAAGCTCATACTGTGAGCTCTTCCAATGTAACACTGGAGCTTAGTCTCCCCTTTCTTTTTTGAATACATCTAGCAACCGACTTTGTGAAAAAAAAACAGGGAAATTTGGGAAAATATACCTGCAAAGCTTCATCCGGATATCCCAAACCATAAGAGCTGTTAGAAAACGAAGAGAGGTTTTTGTAAATTTTGATGTTGGAAACAAAAACCTCTCCAATTTTTTGAAAATTCGTTCCCAGTTGTTTGTAAACCATGTTTTAAATGACCGTGTTTTATATGAAAAAACATATTTTTAACTTACCATGAAATGAACATATGACGTGGAGGTGGGAGGTGACATGAGGTGGGGGATGATGTGTAGGTGAGTGGGGAAAGTAGTCCAAGTGGCAGACAGTGAGTGTTGTGGGAGTGACAACAAGGTCAAATGTTAATTACGTAACGGACATGGCCAGGTGTCGGGATAGGAGTGGAGGGGAGTGCGCAGGAAGAGCTAGTGGGAAAGGGGGAGAAGATTGGCGGATTTTAGAAGGGGATCGATATAGTAAGTGGTTTTTGGAGGGGGGCACAAAATAACCCAAGAGGGACACATATTAGCGGGCCCGGAGGGGAGGAAACCGCTTTTCGAACCGCCTCCCTACCAATAAAGGTAGGATGGCAAGGGGGGCCAAAAAGCACTATCTATCATTGATTTGATGGAGTGATGATTGGGTGGCAGATTCAAGCGCGTAATTTAACCACATACGACAAATCTCCATTTTTCGTTTTCAAATTTACAATAAAATCAAAGTTATAGTACCAAAGCCTTTTACAATTTATTTAATCACATTTAAATGATGTGATTAATTTAAAACATACTTAATTATCATCTAATGTCGCATTTCAACTTGCAAGCATAAATTTTTAATTTTTCTTAAGGTTTTGAACTTTTTATTTGGAAATAATTTACAACATGGAATATTAATTACAACATCTGAAATATAATAATCATCAACAATAATCAAACAATCCTATAAAAAATTATAAGACCCTAACATAGGCTCTAGCTAGGTATGGCATTCTCCTTGAGATGCCAAGAACATCGTAGACTAATAGCCTGATCCATTGGGCTGATCTCAAAACCTACAACCTGTTCTACCATAAAGTCTCTGCTACTGAGAATCTTCAAATTGGAATCAAAACCTTTATGCACACTAAAAACTGAAATATACATTGAATTGAAAGCTGAAATGTAATCTGAAACTAATACTGGAAAGAATGCTTGAAAAAATGCTCAAATCACTGAGCTTATTTTCACACTGCTACCTACCCTATACTGCTGAAAATCAAGCTGAATCAAATAATACAAAAATTCCAATGAAGCCAATCAAGTAGCTGCTGAAACAAGTGGGTTGCTTGACTGTTTGTTAGCACAATCAAAAGGACAACTTGACTTTTTGTCTATAAAATCAAAGTTGTAAAGTGAAATGGCAACTGTTGTTGGATCTGGTCATGAAAACATGATTGAACACTTGAGTTGAAAAGAACCTCCATGTAGTTTTCTATAGGATTAGTAAAGGCATGATTAATTAGTTTACCTTATAGTCTTCATTGACTAATTGAGCATGGAAGATTTTATCAGTTGTATTCTCAAGGTTAAACCCTGATTCCAACTATTCAGTTTTAGCCTTATGTTCAAAAACAAGAGTCTCATCCCTCTGCAAATCAAAAGGCAATACAATATCCTGTTGTTTTGGAGAAGGAAGATTTTCCAAGAATTGTTTAGGATCTCGGAAATTATAGGACTGAATATGAAAATTCAAAAGTTCAATATCCTTCTTGAATCTTTCAGCGACTAACTCAAGATTTTTTTTTTTAATTTCAGTAGAAAATTTGCTTAATTTAAAACAAAAAAACACGACCGTTAAAAAATCTTCATCAATTTGAAAATCAACTAATTTGTCCTTGATTTCTTTTAAAACTTCACAAGATAGAGGATTTTCCACATATAATGTCATCTTGTTTAGCAAGAAATATGATCAAATTGTAGTGGAGTCGTCATGAATGCTCTAAAATCAAGATTCTTTAACAGTGAAGTCACACTAAAAATTTGAAGCTCTAGATACTTTGAACATGGAGTCGTTAGGTGAATGATACAACCTTCTAGTGTCCGATTACTGTCCACCATCAGTAATCAAATATAGAACTTTATATGTTTTTCTTAGGAACCTGAAATGTTCAGATCCCCAGTACGGTTGCCACTATGTTAGCACTCTATAACTTTCTGAGGTTGCAGAAGAAAATCACAAAAGTAACCACAAACCACTTTGGAAGTTGGGATCTAGCCCTGTCAACGTCAGAGAAGGCTGCCGCTGTGAGATTTAACTTTGTTGTATTAAGATATTCGTCCAATTATGAGGGTTGGGACTTTGATTTATGAATTGGTTTGGTTGGAATAGCAAGGAAGAGTCA
This sequence comes from Pinus taeda, assembly GCA_000404065.3. NCBI lineage: Eukaryota > Viridiplantae > Streptophyta > Pinopsida > Pinales > Pinaceae > Pinus > Pinus taeda. The sequence goes on from APFE030678135.1 coordinate 74,053, forward strand.
TTCAGAAATGGAGTCTATAAACTTAACAGGGACCGGTCTTAGATTTTCAAAGGAGTTTCATAGGGCAAGGTAGCTAAACTAACTAGATCCTTTATATTAAAATGAAATGGAGTGGAGGAAAAGATATAAGTTCAATAGAAGTTAAAGAGAAATTAAGAATTCCTTAACATGATATTATAGGAAAATATTGAAATTATCTACAACTAGAATCAGTGTGTATTTTTTAACAAATTATGTTCATCAACTTTCTGTGAGATAATTCAGTTTTAGAAAAACATAAACATGGAAACAAAAGAATAACACATAGACAATGAGAGGAGCACTTCACCAAATAGTTCAACACATGAATCCTGTGAAGAATGTCCTTTTTATTACTGATAAGTCCACTGGGGCTTGAAAAACATACAATAGCTTTCTTCTGTACAAAATCCAACAACTCTTATTTCAAATGATGAAGTATTTATAAAAATTTATTACAAAGTATCTTGATTTAAAATATCAAGGTTCATTTCAAAGTATTTGAAAACTGATTGTAAAAATAGAACACAAATAAATGCAACTAAAACTATTTGAAGAGTTCTAGCACTATCCTTGAGGATTGTTGGTGATAAAGAAGATAAATTCGAATTTTATTGCAACTCTTATTTGATGAGGTGGCATCCAAGTCACTAATTGTCTTTGAGCTTTTTCCTCCTGAAATTCTAAAAAATAGGGTCCAGTGGTCCCGTTGCATATCCCAAACCATAATAGTTGTTAGAAAAATGAGAGATTTTTTTGTAATGATGATGTTAGAAACAACCTCTTTCAGTTTTTGAAAATTCATTTCCACCTACTCAGAAACCACATTTGAAAACACTGACTGAAAACAAGAAAATTCAGGAAAATATACTTGCAAAGCTTCATCCGAATATCCCAAACCATAATAGCTGTTAGAAAACTGAGAGAGGCTTTTATACATGATGATGTTGGCAACAAAAACCTCTTTCAGCTTTTGAGAATTCATTCTCAGTTGTTTGTAAATAATGTTTTAAATGACTGTGATGTATATGAAAAACATATTTTTAATTGACCATGAAACAAACATATGACGTGGAAGTGGGAAGTGACATGGAGGTGGGGGATGATGTGGATACATGACGTGGAGGTGAGTGGGGATAGTAGTCCAAGTAGTAGGTAGTGAGTGGTGTGGGAGTGACAACAGGGTCAAAGGTTAATTACATAACGGACATGGTTAGGTGTCGGGATAGGAGTGGAGGGGAGTGCATGGGAAGAGTTAGTGGGAAAGGGGGAGAAGGTTTGCAGACTTCAGAGGGGAGTCGAAATGGTAAGTGGTTTGTGAAGGGGGGGCCAAAAATCACTATCAATCGTTGATATGGCAGAGAAATGATTGAGTGGCAGATTGGAGCGTGTAATTTAACCACATATGACAAATCTCCATTTATCATTTTCAACTTTACAATAAAATCAAAGCTATAGTACCAAGGCCTTATTACAATTTATTTAATCACATTTAAGTGACGTAGTTAATTTAAAACATACTTAATTATCATCTAATGCTACATTTCGACTGCAAACACACACACAATATATTTTATATATTATATTTAATATATATATATATATATATTTTAAATATTTTTCTTAAGGTTTTGACCCTTTTTTTTGAAATAATTTACAACATGGAATATTAATTACAACATCTGAAATATAATAATCATTAGCAATAATCAAACGATCCTATAAAAAATTATAGAACCCTAACATGCTCATCCAAGAGATCATGTCATATCCTAAGCTAAAATAGTACCCATAAGTTCTCTTTCTATCAACAAAGTTACCAACGCAATCAACATCAGTATATCAATGAAGTCTTACATTAATAGCAGTGTCTTTCAATCATAGACTAATAGTTCCATGCAAGTATTTGAGTACATGTTTTGCAGCAATCCAGTGGGCATGAAAGGGATCAATCATATGTTGACTTAAAGTGTTTACAACAAAGCATATGTCAGGCCTAATGTTTACCAAAAACATCAAAGCACCAAAATGAATTGTCTATACTCTGTGGGATTTTCCATATTAGGTCTTGTAGCTTTGCCACAAAATTTCTTAAAGTTCATTTCCGTAGGAGTATGCATGGACTTACATTCTACCATAGAAAATCTTTCAAGAAGCTTAACAACATATTTTCCTTGAAAAATATAAATTTCACCAGGTATTTTCTAGACCTCTAGAGCCATAAAGTAATGCATCAAACCAAGGTCTTTCATTTCAAATTTAGAAGCTAACTCCCTCTTACATTGGAGGATAAGAGGTTCTTCTCTTGTCAAGAATAAATCATCAACATATAATACCAAAATCAAAGGTATACCTTGGACTGTCTTGAAGTAGACGCTTGGATTTGCACTGCTTCTTGTGAAACCAAGATTTATCAGGTAGTTACCAATGCGAGCATACCAAGCTCTTGGAGCTTGCTTCAACCCATATAAGGATTTCTTTGGTCTGCATACATGAGTTTCCCTGTCATGCTCTTCAAATCGTTGTGGTTGTTCCATAAATACCTCTTCCTAGAGGAAGCCATGCAAGACAGCATTTTTCACGTCCATTTGGTGAAGAGTCCATCCCTGTCTAGTAGCTAAGGCAACAACAAATCGAATAATAGTATACCGAGCTACAGGTGCAAAAATATCATTGTAATCTATTCCCTCTTTCTGAGAGAAACCTCTAGTTATAAATCTAGCGTTATATTTTTCAATACTACAATCTGCACCATGTTTAATATTAAACAACCATTTGGAAGTGGCAACATATTTACCTTAAGGTCTAGGAACCATTTTCCAGACATCATTCTAGATGATGGACTCGTATTCTCCAGTGATGGAATCTTTCAAGACTTGTTCTTTTGCAGCTTCTTCAAAGGGGCATGGTTCTTCTTGAATGATGTTGCTCATGGTAGCAACATACCCTTGAAACTGGCTTGGCTTCTTACTTTCTTTGAATGTTCCTTTTGAGGCAACATGTTGTTCACCATCTTGCAAGATATATCATAGCCATAGTGGTATCTTTCTGGTAGGAGGATCATGTGGTGGAGGATCTAGAGGATCCATGGAACCCATTGGATTATCAGCAAGCTCATTCTCAGGTTCTGGTGTAGACTCAAATGTAGGATCTTTTTCATTAACAACTTGTCTTTCAGCAATGGCAAGAGGAGGAGAGTCTCTTACTTTTCTAAGAGTTGCATATCAAATGTTACACCTCTATGAAAATCTATAGTTCTTTGACTAGGTACATAAATTCTTTAAGCTTTTGAATTATCACACTAACCAATAAACGTACATTTCTTACATGAAGCTTCCAATTTCTTCCTTTTCTCTTTTGGCACATGGAAGTACACATGACAATCAAAGATTCTCAAATGACTCATCTTAGGCCTTTTACAAGTTAAGACTTCTTTAGGAATCTTATTTTCTAAGATCTACTGAAGGGTTCTACTTTTCACATAAACAATAGTATTTGCAACTTCTTCCCACATAAACTTTGGTATCTTTTGATCATGCAGTATGGCTCTCACCGCTTCTATAATGGTTCTATTCTTCCTCTTAGAACATAGTTACGGCTGAAATAGGAACTATTACTTCAAAATGAGTACTTGAGCCCAAAAACCCAAAAAAACATGAAAAACAACCCAAAAATGAAAATTGTTTATTCCAGAACAATGTTTTTTTAAGGGTAAATGTTTATTCTAGAATAACAAAAAAATGGGGTTACAATTTTGACATTTTTTAGCAATGGAGTTAAAGAGAAAATATCTGGACTTTGAAAAATTGTAAAATTTCAACAATTCTTTGACATGATATTAAAGATAAAATATCATGTCTCAAATTTTGACTATTTCCATCCATGTTGTTAAAGATAAAATATCATGTCTAAAATTTTGACTATTTCCATCCATGTTGTTAAAGATAAAATATCTCAACTCTAAAAAACCTTGAAATTGTAATTGTTTTCGACCATAGCATTAAAGATAAAATATCATGACTTAGAAAAACATTAAAATCTTGAAATTTTTTCAACCATGCAATTAAAACCAAAGATTATGACTACAAAAAAATTCTCAAGTTTTCAAAATATTTCAAGCATAACATTATGAAAAAAATTTATGACAAAAAACTTTAAAAATGAACACTCGAGTAATTTATTTTTTAAATGCAAAATATATAGCGATTTTAAAATCTTAGCCTAAGATAACTCGATACATTACAAAAAAAAATTATAAATCAACCATCAAATTGACACACGGTGTAAGTGAACTCGACCCGTTGTAATGAAAACTTAAAAACCAACCATGAAATTGATACATTGTGGGGGCAAACTCGATTCATTATAACGAAAATTTTAAAATCAACTGTCAAAT
>APFE030678135.1:78941-114499 GCA_000404065.3 Pinus taeda
AAATTAACTAGAAAAAATGTGGTGAAAAAAGTCGTTTAGTCATTACAACTATATATATATATATATCTCATTTTTAATTTATGTATGAAAATAATTATTTCTTACTATTTAATATTTCTTTTAATTCTTTGAATAAAAATATGTTTTTTACTAATATAAAATACTTTAAACATTATCATGTAAATGTCATTATCTTTATTATTCTTAAATATAAATATGGTATATTTAATAATGATTATAATAAATATGATATTTATAGTTTACTTTCTCTTGTTGTAATACCTCCAATAAATTGTAAATATTCTATTTACTTTTGACAAAGTTATTTGGAAGATTGTGGGCTTAGGCCAAATGTCTCGTACGAATAAGTCATGAACATAAATGTCTATTTTCTAATTTTACATTAATAAAATATTGCATCTAGTCAGCCATGAAAATTGCGTTGCAAAAATATGCTAAAGAGAGTTTCATATTCAAGACAGTTAAAAGACAATTATGGGTAGAGGTGGTTGCATGTCCAGATTCCTCTCCTTATAGATAAATTATCTTAATTAAGGAAAAGGGAGCCAAGAGGGTGAGAGGGGAAAAAATCTAGAGCCAACCATGTGAACTTGGAGCTTGGTTGGAGGGGGGCCAAGAGAGGAAAATGAAAGTTGTTTATCTTAATTTCCTCAGAACATGAAGTTGTTGAGGCTAGCAGGATGTAACACCTATTCCCACATTTACATAAATTCACAAGCTCATCGGGGTAAACATGAGACAAGTGTCACTATGACCTGACTCGTCCTTGTAGTTTTAGTTGAGGAAGTGGGGCCTATAAACTAAACACATATTGATATCCTACAAGGACTACAGGTCACTCAGAGGTTGAAAAACCACCCCAGGTAGCCAATCCCTGAGCTGGAACCCTTTTTATCTGGATTAGGCCTATGATTGCCCCCTTGACATTGCCTGCATATGGTTGTGAGCCTCCAACTACACTCGCAAGCCCTAGTCCATGTGGTTATGACCCGATATCTCTAGTTCTGCGCATGTGGTTCCGAGATTTGAGCCACTTTTTTAGGCTAGTCTCCATACCACTGCCCATAACTTCCTTTAACTTTCCAGAATCATATTTCTCATAACGACAATGCTAATCATTCAAACTTAAAGGTAAAAATTAACCTAGACTGTATAGAACCCACTAGACATTTTGTCAAACGCATGGAAAACATCTAAGCTATAGGCCATGAATGCATATATGATCATAAAAGTCTGAGATTCTTCTGAGATTGACCAAGAAGGTTTTATGCCCTCTTGATATAGCTGCAATAACACTTGTTAGTCCATATATTCATCAACCATTAGATAACTAAACAAATCATGACATGAGCCACAAATAACATACATCATGTAACTAGTAAATAACCAACAAATATCCAACATAGAGACCATGACAACTTAGTCATAATATCACCAACATAATCACTACAAGTATACATGAATCAAAGTAGAAGAATAAGTCTTATTAATATATAAAAATACCAACCAATTCAGGGACTTCCACGTACCACCCAACCATAGATTGGGCTGAAGAAAATATCTCTTTCAACTAAGTACCCTCGTGCCATATTCCAAACATGAATGTGGGATCTCATGGAATAACCAATAAAAAACAAAACCAGGACTACCAAAGGCCAAACCACCTCAACCCTCAACCATAGCGGTTCCACCTCTACGATTGGACATCATAAAACCAACCAAATTGGTCTTTACCTGAGTTGTCCAAGTCTCCACGAACTAGTGACTCAACCCACATCCTTCCAGGGCTTCTAGAGTGTTTGTCCAACTCAGGTCCAGGGACTAGTAACTCAACCCACCAAGGGCTCTAGAGAATTTGTCTCAACCTAGGTTCCAAGACTAGTAACTCAACCCAAGTTGTTCCAAGGCTTCCAGAGCATTTGTTTCAACCCATAACCATAAGGAACATGAGCACCAATCAGAAAAACAATCAAGTAGAAAAACCCACAACACCATGACTATCCAAGAAATGGTAAGGGAAGACTGAATCCACTGTTCATCTAGGCAAATCTCCATGCATATACCAAAAAATCAAATGCATATACCATGCATCCAAAAATTAGTAAGGAAATCACACACGCAACTTGTTACCTGCAAAGCAATTCTCTTGCAGTTGCTTATCCAATTGTTCCCTTATTCTTTCCTATTTTCCTTTACCTTCTTTCTCCAAATCCAAGTGAATACTAGAGTTCTCCAAGAATGCTCTAAGTGTGCAAGAGTATGAGAGAACAAAGCTAAACTAAAAAAAGGTTAACCAACAAAATTTGAGAACTGATCATTTGATCTAGGTCCAGGTGTGACCAAGGACCCTTCCAAGACCTTTTACTTTCATGATGTGTTAAATTGCATTTTTAAAAGAACATTAATGATACATGTGCATGCTATAAAGAAGAGGAACATGACAATCATCAGCAACATAAAACTCAAGACATTGATAATGGATTTCGTCTAGGAGGGACTACGTCTCCGGGCCTCGATGTCAAGATGGTGTAGGCCATTGCATTAAGTGCTATCAATAGTGGTGATGTACATAAGAGGTGATGTCGCTATCATACAAGGAAAATGCCCTCACGTAGGAGTGGCTCCAAGAGATGTTACGCCGCAGGAGCTCTCAATCAAAAGACTCCTATCAGTATAACACAAACTCATGCATGATGAGCATCCAACCAACATGGCATAAAAGGGATCTCAATGCAAAACATGCATGACGACAACATGAGTATCCCATCAACATACAACAAAGGGATCTCAAAACATAACATGACGAATCTTGACAACAAGTACATCACATAGACGATTCCACATCACGTCAAGCAAGAATCATGAAAACAAGTAATAAACAAGATCCCTCATCAACATCAAATAGGGATCTGTGCAGCACAATGCATAGCAAAAGAAGTATATCAACACACTGCATATACCTCACAACCAAGGGCCATCTGAAGAAGCGTATGTCAAGTTGCTGAATCTGTTCGTGCCATCGATCTCACGACATCAATCACATGGAAATCGCTACTTGCACATGAATGCTGGCACCTACATCCCACTTCCAAAAGTGGCTGAAGAACATAATGAGAAAATGAGAAATATGAATGCATCATCATATTTGTGGTGTCGAATAGTGCAAAATCGACTGTCCAATTTTTGAATTTTGAGAAATTGAGAATATGGGGCTCAAGGAATCTTTTAGATTCCCCTAGATTCCTCAAAGATTCTGCTCCATGGGTGGACTGAAAATATATAACTCGAAAGGCAAATCTAACCTTGCCATTATGATCCCTGCGGAAAACCGTGAAAAACGACTATAAACTTGACTATATTCTGACATGGAGAAAAATTATCTCCTCGGGAAAATTTCAAGGATCATGGTTCCTCTCCCTGTTTGTTCCACCTGCATACTGAAAAATGGCCAAAAAATTCAAAACTCTGATGGAGACACGGACAATGCCATTGCGTTCGTGGTGTCGAGAAGTGCTGAAACCATATAAAATTTGTCAAAATATGACAAAGTGAAAATTCGGCTCTCCTACAAAATGCTGCCTCAAACTGCGTGCACTGCCTCCTCTTGTCTTGAAATTCGTGTCCACTCCTGGTTCCTCCATCTGCCTCACACATTGATAAAACTGTGTTTATATATTTTCTCCGACAGATTTACGAACAAAGTTGTTTTGGTGTGATGGTAAAATTAGAATTTGGTTGAGGAGGGGTAAGGGGGTCAAATCCCGCCCTCCCGAATTAACCCACATAATAACGTTTTGGTTAGATTTTAGGTTGGCACATTTAAATTTTTGGTTGGGCGCATTTATGATGCGTTGAACGTTACATGGTTCATTCACGGGGCCGCCCGATGGGGGCCGACCCACGTGGGCCGGGTGGGTTCAATCCCCGCTGGCCCTACATTTAATTATGGCGTATGTTAATACTTAACAATATTTTTTAAAGTGTGGAGGGTTTGGTTGGAGGTTGGAGAGGTGTGGGGTGGTGGGGGTGGTGGCCCACCACCTCCCCTTTTCTTATATATATTATTTTAAATTTTAAAATAATAATATGGCCACTTTGAAAAATTCAGATTTCAAGCCGAGGGAGACAAATTAACTGGGCCAAAAATTTTCCCAGAATCTAACCCAGGTTGGCTGGAATCTGATGGTTGGGTTCTGTCCAAATTGTGGCCTCCTTAAGCCTACCCGGTCAGCAAAAAGTCAACCAGACTTTGACTGCTTCTAACTCGTTCATCCGGACTCGGATTGACAAACCGTTCACACCGTTGCGATCAGGACGACAAGATCTACGCTCTGGTCTTGGTTCGAGCATAATCTAAACACTTTAATTTTTGAGCTTTCATAAGCCCTCTTTGTCTTGTGTGTCTCTGGAGCCACCTAGATCAATCCTCCCCACTGAGGAGCTTTGGGTCCTCCAAAAGCATGAAAAACAATCTGCAACTTTTTTGTACCTTGTCTGCATCACAAGCATCCTGAAAGGCCTTGCTTCCATCTCCTTCACCTTTGTTCTTCAGAGCCTTAAGCGATGAGCTGACATCTACAACCTCTGCAACTTGTAGTACATTGTTTTGCAAATTACATGCTTGAATTTCATGACCAACTAATGACCCAAGCGTCCCAGACTTGCCATGAGTTTATAACACATACTCGATGGTCAAGTTTACGTCAGGATGGACACAATATCCTAGCTATGAAAACAAGGCCAACATGTCATTGTTGCTTCAAAGTGATGGAAAACACTTCATCACTACAACACATTATTTACAAAATAAGGCCAACACTATTTTCCCTTGACAAGTGATGGAAACATGACATCACTTTCACAGTTTATTGTGCAACTCAAAATAAGACTAGACATCATTGTTGCTTAACAAGTGATGGACAACATATCATCACTTTTACATTTTAAAATGCAACAAATGATTTAGAAAATCACGACCGTGAAACACTAACATATCTAGAAACCATTTTTCACTTATCATTGTGAATGGGTCACCTCCTTGTGATGGTTTTTCTTGTCGAACAACTGTTTCATTTGGTTCATGCATCGACACTTTATCTTTATGGTGCTGCTTTGGATAGAGCCTCCAACAAGTGGCTCTTTGATGGCCACTTCTATCGCAATGATTGCAATAGGTTTTCTTCCTCCAAATCTATTTAACATCTCTTTACCTACTTTTGAGAGGGTGTTTCATGCCTCTTCTATGTTTGTGCTGCTATTCTTTTCCAACACTTAGAAAATGTATGGTTATGCAATCCACAAAAGGTACGTGTTTTTTGATGTCTTGATTTATGTCCATCATTAAAAATATGATCATGATTGAAATGAACATTCGAATTTCGAGAGTGGTTATACCTTTCCTTGTTGTCTTTGGTGTAAGTATGGCGATGAGTGCTTGCCTCAGCTCTTTTCTTGCAATGGAAACTGCCATGGGATAATGGGGATGTGTTCCCATCATTCTCTTTCCTTGAAAATTTCGACGATGTCTCGGAAGCATATGATACCTTCGAGCATTCTCCTTTGGTGTATCCCAAGCCTGCAAATCAATGTTTATGCACAACCTCCAAAGGTTGAGTTATGCCTTGGTTATTAACGCCAAGTTCTTTTTCCTCCTTGTGCCTCGTCCTAGTAAGGAGCCTCATGTTTGTCCCTGTAATTGGGAACTCCAAATCTCCAACATAAATCATAATATGTGAAGACGAAACCAAAAGGAAATCAACATCTTTTACCACCTTTGTCGATTTGGAAAGAATTGATGAGGGATTCCCATCATCTGTTGTTGTTGGTTTGCTAGCTGTCTCAATGCATTCCCCAACTTCCTTTCTGACATACCCAAGTCCTGCCTAATGGGGAAATTCTTCTACTTTGATGGGGTTGAAAATGCCTTGGCCATTAACACCAAGGCTTTTCCTTCATACCCCATTTTCTTCAACAATTTGGAGCCAATTCTTGTGGTATGATTTTCGAATCATTAGGACACATACATGAATTTGGAGAATTACATTTTAGCTCACATGGGTCATGCTGCAGCTTTTCCAAGGCCTCATCCTTTACATGCAACTATCATAGCAAACTATGTTTCTCCTCTTTCTCTTCATGTAGACGCAACCTCAATTCAATGTTCTCTGTTTTAAGATTATGTTTGTGGTGCTTCAATTCTGCCAAGGCCTCTTTTATGTCTTGCAACTGAAGCTGCAATCACTCCTTTTCCTCTGTCTCTTTCTGTAGAGTTTCATACATTATTTCCACTCTTTTTGAAATTTTGAGCATGGTCTCGTACATTGATTTTTCATCCTCTGTCGCTACAAGTTCCATTGTTCACACTACAATTCACATCAATGCAAAGACCGCTCTGATACCACTTGATCTAGGTCCGGGTGTGACGAAGAACCCTTCACACTCCTCAGTCCATTTAAACTTATTTCCTTTTCATTTCAAAGTAGTAATAGAATAGACAATCCATAAGAAGCTCTTGATGAACCTCCTGTAATAACCTGCTAATCCCATGAGTGATCTGACCTCATCCACATTCCTAGGAGCTGCCCATTCCATGATAACCCTGATTTTTTCCGGGTCCACTGCTATACCTTCCTTGGAAACAACATGTCCCAAGTAATGAACTTATGTCTAAAAGAAATGACACTTACTACGATCGGCATACACCTGATACTCTCTCAACATTCTTAACACTGTTACCAGGTGTTCTCCATGCTCTTCTTCGTTCTTAGAATATATCAATATATCATCAATGAGCAATATCACAAAATTTTCTAGACAAGGACAAAATGCACTATTCATGAAACACATGAAAGTATTTGGGGCATCAGTAAGTCCAAAATGAACTACTACAAACTCATAATTACCATACCTGGTACGAAATGCGGTCTTGTAAATGTCCTCTTCTTTGATGCATACCTGATGATATCCTAATCTCAAGTCAATCTACGAGAACATTCTTTCTCCCTTCAATTGGCCAAACAAGTCATCAATCCACAACATAGGATACTTTTTCTTGATAGTCACCTTATTCAACTACATGTAATCAATACACAACCTGAGAGTAATATCCTTCTTCTTCACAAACAATATTGGTGCACTCTAAGATGACACACTCGACATAATGTATCCCTTATAAATAATTTCCTTAGGCTGCAACTTTAATTCCACCAACTCTAGAGTTCTCAACTTGTAAGGTGTCTTTGATGTTAGTGCTACTCCTCGAATCAACTTAATAGAAAAGTCCATTTCCCTGAGGTGGTAACTCTGTAATCTCTGCTGGAAACACATCTTGAAACTACTGCAAAATTGGATACCTCTGCAAGAATTTAGCATCCTCAACTCCCTTCCCTTTGTCACTAGAAATATGAATTGCAAACAATACCTATCCCTTCTGGTAATTGTGCTTTTCTTGCATAGCTGTAATCAGGTATGCTTATTCTTACCATGCAAGATTCTCCTCTCTCCATCATCATCCAAGCACTCAATAGCCTTATCATATAAATCTACCTTAGTCATGTGAATGTACAACCAATCCATACCCAACAACATGCTGTATGATCCCAACGTAAGTACATTTAGATGCGTTGATATAGACATACCGTTCAACTCGAATGCACAAGATCTCATCGTATGATGAACATTTTTCTTGGTAACTATAGCCAACTACACCAACCACGACTCTGCATGCACTTCTTTATTCAAGAAACACTTATCCACCAGGTTAGGACTGATATAACTATAGTTAGATCCAGGGTCAATCAAAATAGAATCAACTTGATAACAAATCCTATCTTCCATCTCAACAATAAATGTTTGATAATTCAATTTCTTAGTATCCAATTATGCATAAATACAAGGAATATTCTATCCAACATCCTGAACTTTATGTGCCTTCTAAGAACTATAAATTTGAGGTCTGTCACCCTCAGTGTTGTGGAAAATCTCTCCTGCGATGATCCTTGTGACAAGTCCAACACTACAAAGGATTCCTTCCATCACCCTTGTTCTTCTCCATAGAGTAAAAGCTATGTCCTCTCTCAACTTCATTGAACATCTTGTACAATGTTTCATTCTCCTTGTTACCTGCATCCTGAGGTATTTCTCGCTTCTTATCCCACTTTCCCTTAGTCTTTTCTTTACCTTTCCAACCCTACTTAGGTTCTGACTTACACTTAGACTGCTCAGAACAATGCTTCAACATCCCAATTGCTTCCTCCAATGTCTAAGGCTCATCATACTCAATCTAATCCTTAAATTCTAATGGTAATCCACTAACAAATATTTAAACCTTCGTCTTCTCATCCTTAAGATACGGGTCATACCTCAACAACTCGAGAAACTTAGTCATATACTCTTTATTTGTCATAGACCCCATCTTTAGTTTGAAAAACTCCTGAACCTTACCATCACAACATCTCTATGACAAAAACTTCTTTATTAAAATTATCTTAAACTCATGCCAATTCAACTCCTCTATCTTGATGCCCCTCACATGCTTCACATCTTCCCACCAGATGTCTGTTTTTCCCTTGAGATTGAAAATGGCTATCTTAGCTTTCATATTCTCTGTATACTCATGCAGTTCAAAGAAATTCTTCATCCCAAGCAGTGATTCTTATGCATATTTCGATTGATATAGGTGGATATTGGTGGCCACCTACCTATTCCACCTAGACCTCCAGTCGGTTTGGTTTGTTTCCTTGATTATAGCAACATTTGCTATTTTTAGCAGTTTTTTGAGGCCTTAACTTCTGAAGCTATTTTGACCCCCCAAACAACTTTTTTTAGGTATGGAGTAGGTCCGTAACCATAGGAAGAGGCCTATGGAAAATCATTTAATACTCGGAGATATATTTCAAATGAGGTATCATATGCACCAAATGGAGATCATATGATTAAGTTACGACCCTAGGAAGTTGGCTGCCCAACTAACCCCAATGGGGCCCACAAACTCTTGGCATTTCATCTCCCGGGGTTAGGGTTTTGGTTGTTTATGGTTTTCCCTTGTTTTTAAATAATAAAAAGGCCCTTGAGCCTCATTGTAACATAGTTTAGAGGCATGTAGCCACTACATCTCTTCTTAGAGATAAGCTACCATCACTCGAGCTAGTTTATTTCCATTTTGTATGCAAGCATATTTCAGTTCTTTGATATTAATGAAATGAAGATGTATTTCTGTTATATCCTTGCATTTATGTTTATATTTATATTTTTTTGTGTTCCTAGATAAGTCCGGATCAGTGGTATCAGAGAGGTCTGCTCTTTTTCTATTTTTCTTTGCATGTCCTCAATGAGGTCAAGGTATAAGGAGTTAGGGATCGAACTGGTTAAACATTTGCAAGACCAACCTCGTAAACCCCGACAAACTCCCATGGTAGAAAAAAAAAAGATGATGGGGCAGGAGATTCTTTCAAAATATTTCTTGAGGAAGCCCTCGAGCAACAAAGGAGCTTCATGATGGATAGCTTTTTCCAGATCCTTCGATGGCTACCCATAGGAGATGCATCTTTATCCAGCAACCACTTTGGAGGCACCACTTCTTTTAAGGTACAAGTTAACTTTGACATTCCCATATTTGAAGACCAGAGAGATGCAGACGCCATAGATAGATGGTTAGATATGTTGGAAGGATATTTTTCAGTTCATGAATTTTTCAATCGAGAAAACATTAATTTTGCACTCCTCAAAGCCGACCCCCAAGTCAAGGACTGGTGGGAAACCTTTTGTGAATGAAAGGACGAGAGGGAATCCTCACTTTTTTTAGCTGCACCCACTTGGAATTATTTCTGAGATGCAATCAAGGAACAATATTACCTCGCTGAGAGCTATGAAGATAAATACATAAAATGGACCATGTTGTGGTAGGGAAGGGAAAAAGATGTGCAGGAGTTCACAAATATTTTTCATACCCTTCACATGAAGCTAGGTATCAAGGATTCTGAGCAGAAATTGGTACTCAAGTATCGTGGCTGTATACATAAGTATATCAAAGGCGAGATGGAGTTCCTGGATATCTCCTCTCTTGGCGTCACCTATTGATATGTTGTTAAGATAAAGTAGAAATATAAAAAAAAGAAGTGAGACTTTGGATCTACGAATCCGAAGAAAGGGAAAGGCGCCCCTAAATCGCAAAACAAAGGATAAATCCAAGGCAGGACAACTCTAGACAACACGCTGAAGCCGCATGAAAATAACAACACCATGAAGATAAAGAAGGACACAAGGAAATGGTGTGAGTTCCATAAGAGCCCCACTCATAACACAAGTGAGTGCCAAGCCAAATAGTCACTAGTGGCTGAGATGAAGGCTTCCAAATCAAATGCATGTTCTCACTATGATTTAGAAAATGACAAGGGGAATAACAAAGGGAAGCAAATTATTGATGCAGAGCCTAGTGCCACCATTTCCACCACCAAGATCTAGAAGATTGAGCTCAAAGATCAAGAAGAAGGGGAGAATATCTTCCACTCATAGATGTGAGTGAGGGGTTCTCCAATGTAGTTAATTGTCGATAGTGGAAGCCAAAAGAACCTCATTTCATCAGAGGTCATGAAGTGGTTGGATCTATCAAGCACACCACACCCACAACCGTACACCATTTGGTTTCTTCACCAAGGGAGAGATATCTACATCAACCAATAGTGTCACCTTCCTTATAGCGTCAAGACCTTCACAGATGAGGTATTTTTTGATGTTTCTCCTCTTGAAGTTTGTGATGTATTATTGGGACAGCCATACTTGTGGAAGTGTAACATTGTGTATGAGTCTAGGCCTCACAATGTCATTATTTATTTTGGAAATAAGTTATACAGGATACCAGAGGTAGTGCCCCCTATGACCATCTCTTTGATCTCTGAGAAGTAATGCAGTAAGATCATTTCCCAAACTGAGAAATTTTTCTTCCTTATGATTCGCCCTTAGGGAAAGAAGAAGATTGTGGCCACATCCATGGCCTCTAGACAAGGCTCCTCTGCATGACAACATCAAATGGAAAAGGTTGTGGAAGAGTATAAGGACATCTTCACCTCACCCACAGGGGTACCCCTACACTGTTAGGTCAAGAATTCCATTGACCTGACCCCAGGTGCATTTCTACCCAACAAACCGATCTACCGATTCTTTTTTTTGGAGAATGATAAAATTAAGAGATATATTAAGGAGATTTTGCAGAAAGGGCACATCAAGCCAATTTCATCACCTTGTGGGAGCCCGATCATGTTGGTATAGAAGAAAAATGACACATTGAGATTTTGTATTGACTATTAGGCGTTGAATAAGATCATTTTCTAGAATAGGTATCCAATCCCAAGGATTGATGATCTTTTGGACGAGCTCAAGGGGGAAAATATTTCAGCAAAATTGAATTAAAGTCTGGGTATCATCAGGTACCAATTGAACCCTCTAATGTGTGGAAGATTGCCTTCAAATCCAAGGAGGGCCTTTTTGAATGGTTGGTCATGCCTTTTGGGCTGACGAATGTCTCTACAACCTTGATGCGGTTGATGGATGACATATTTTGGCATGTTGTGTAGGTAAATCCTCTCTGCAAACAGAGATGATCCATCTAGCCCAAGGAGTGGGAATAACAACCTACGTGACAATATACTAGACACTTTCCTAGGTTACAATTGAAAAGGGAGACAAAGAAGATGGCCTACCTTGTTCTGATGCTATCAATTCATCCTTTTTTGAAGACCTTGAATCACTTGCATCATTGGCTCATTCCTACTGCTCATAGCATTTATGCACATGCACAAGAGATCGAGACACAAAAAGGCATGCAAATACCAATAACATATTCAAAAGCAACCTATTTAACTAATCAAGGAATGTTAAGATAGATGATAAATGAGCATGCACATAAATGGAAAATGAACCAACAGTTGTAGATTAATAGAAAATAAGGGGAAGCATACAAATAATTCTTGATGTTGATAGGCTCTCCTTGAATGAATTTCCAAGTCCAAGCTAAGCTCTCCAAGCACTCCTTCTCCAAGCCAAATGAGTAGCATATATGCACAATCTTAACATAAGGGTGCAAATAGACATAGACCAACAATTTGGAAATGGGAGAGGATGAATATATAGGCTGGGAAAGGGAGTTAGGTTCTCTCCAAAGATAAGAGTAGTCCCTCATCTCAAGGAGGTAGCTCATAGGGATGAGACCAAGAGGCCAAGTTGGGAGAATTCGACCTCATCTATGCTAAAAAATCTCGTGCTCACCGCTCTGGAAGCTTCTAGATTACGAAACTTCTCATCCTCTTTGGGAAAATTGCCTTTTTGGGATCATCGTGGATATACAAGTAAATAGAGCGATGCCATCCAAGGTCGAGTACAATACAACAAGCGACCATCATGATTTTCAGTCTCATAAGAGTGATGATTCTCAAATCAGGGTTTAAGAGTTATTTCCTTCAGGGGAAGCTCAAGGCATTTTCCAATCAATGTTTGAGGGAGGATCTGAGTTGCATATATGCATGAGTACACTGCATTATGGTCATGTTTTAGGCACTTCAGGGTATGCCACAAGGAAATGCAGGAGGTGTGACAAAATATTGTGTAATAGATGCCCCCTAAAGCATGAAGGCAGAATAGGGAGTGATGGCTGAGATGCTTTTGCAAGGACGGGAACAAACACTATCAAGAGACCTGCAAATCAAGGACACATATACATATACATATCTGATATCAAAACATGAATCTATGATATGCATGTAGCCAATCAAATGGTAAGGACTATATGAAAGGATCCATGGCATGGGCAGAGCCATCCAAATGAGAAGGATCATTTGTAAATCCAAGATCCAAGGTATGGATGCAGCCACCCAATATAGAAGGATCATCATAAATGTAAAGTCCCACAGTATGGTCACAACCATTCGTATAACATAAACATGTGTACAATCATGAATATCACATAACTAAATGTAGCCTGAATCATATCAGAAAAGACTCTGGGTCTTGCACTCCATCCTAACCTGATCAAAGTACGAATTCTAACATGCGAATGAATGTGTCGAAGTTGAACATGTTAGAAAATCACCCGATTACTGGACAATGATGTGGAATGTTAACAGGCATGAGAGAAACCACCAATAATGACAATGGTTCTCAAGGTACGATAGTACAATCCATGAATGTGATAATGAAGTTGAAGTCGAACACTCATGGAATCACTCGATCGAAGGCCAATGATGAAAACCTGTCATTGGATGCGAAGAAATTTCCATTAAGGCATGGAAGCTCTAAGGTACTGAAAGGGAGTTTCTAAGTCATCTTCTTGGATAATGAGCTGAAGTCGACAGGAAGTGACCAGTCAAAGGAGGGCCATGATGAATCCCCCATCATCGACATGAAAAAAGGAATAAAGTGGAATGAAATGAATAAGATCCAACACTGTAACAATGGATTAGACAATATATAGGTAAATAAGTGTAGATATGACTTCTCTTGAACACTGGCGACATGACTCCGGAGTGTGGCAACATTTGAATCAACATAGGACTAAAGGTCATGATGACAACTGGAGTAGTCAGATGAGAGACAAAAACGGATCACCCAAACTCTGATGGACAAATGATTGAGTGATGATATCACAAACCCGACATGAAAGTAGAAGAGTATCATGTTTAAGAGTGACATGTTGCCTATACAAAGGATGTTTCATTTTCATTTTTCCCCTCTATTTCTAGCGAGTACCCCAATTATTTTTATCACAAGATTGAAGGGGATAACATATGCTTGCCATGTAAGTTCATTCTTTGAATGAATCCATCCTAGTAAGTTTTACGAGTCCTAGGAAAGAGAAACTTGATCTCATCACAGTGATAAGCCTTTGGTCATAAAATTTTAACGAGTCTGACGTAGGAATAACTCGATATCTTTTTCACATTTAGAGAGTTTGAAAAAGAGACGAAAAAGAAAACTCCATCATTTCCCTTTTCATAATTTGTCCCTTGAACTTGAAAAGGTAGAAATTTTTTTTCGAGAGAACCTCTTGACCATATCGACCAAGGTGTACCTTTTTCGTAAATAGTCAATCTCAGCTCGAAAAAGAGGTAAACGTATACTGAGACGACATCATTTCATTTAATTTAATGAGTTCAAAATGACAAGTACTCTATGAACTTTTCATGTTTCGAGAGTCAGAAAAGGGCTTAAAGATGACTCCAGGGGGATTCCTTTTTCATTTATTTTAACGATTCCGAAAAAGAGATAAAACAAAAACTCAATTTGAATCAGTTAATAATAATCACATGTTCATTAGAAACTACCTATAACTGCACAAGGAAATTCACCCATCACTGATATCGATAAATAATAATAAAATATTGACAAAAATGAAACTCAAAAATTATAAATAGGCCATAAGTAAAAATATTTTTACCATTTCACCAAAGTAAGTTTTGAGAGTTCATTTGTGCCCTATTTTGCTCGATTTTCAAATGACCAGTGCACGAGATCCAATGCATCATTCCTCGGATCGTATTCAGTAGGTAAGAACTCTGCCTGTACTCTTGTAATTCATTGTATTTTATGTTTTTTCATGTAGTTTTCACTTATCAGTAGGAGGATTTTTGTTTTTAAATCACACAGGAAATCATCACAGGTTTCCTTATTGGAGCTGCAATGATTTCTCCTGAGCCTAAAGGCCCTAGCGACGGCATCGCTCTATTAATAAAAATAGGTGCGATGGTTCTGGGGTAGAATGTTTTGAAGGAAAAACCCTCTTTAAAGAAAAAATTCTTAGTTTTGATCCATCAAAAGGTTTCTAACTTGTGTTTAATGATGTTTTGCAAGAGATTTATACCACCATGGTGCTAGAATGGAAAGAATGGGGCCATGAGGAAGAAGACCATTAGGTAGCCCAAGATCCTGAATGCAACAATGCTCTAAGGAACTGTGGATTGCTTAAGTTCTTAAGAACTACAAGACTAAGAGCTCAAATGGAGTTGCTGCTTTATTTGATCATCTTATGGGACGTTGATCAGGAACTCTTCATAATCAAAGACCAGGAGCTAGTGCTGGAAGAAACAAACATTTATTTCATCACTGGATTGTCTAGGAGGGGGAGAGAGAGTCCAACTCTTTGGATCTTGTCCAGGAGGTGAGAGTGCCAATAGTCTAGTTAGGAGACATTGCTTAGGTTCAAAGATGACCATGGGTGGGAAAGTGAAGAGAGAAACAATCACTAATATTCACCTAAGAACTATCTTGTTGACCATAGCTCATGTATCTAGCACACAAGCTCTCCACGAAGCCTCACAATCACAATTCTGATATGCAGTAGATTGTTTAACTCCCACAATCTTCAACTGGTGTGGAGGACTATTGGATAATATGAAGAGACAACTAACCAAGGGTAAATGAGGGAACCAGAAACAATTTGGTTTTGGTTCAATACTGGTTACTTTCTTCCCGGAGAGGGTGCCCTTGTTTTGGAACTAGTTTGTAGAGGTACCAGATCCTGGGCCCCCAGGATCTGAGGCTCATGCAGTGGAGTCAGCTCATGCTTCGAGGAGGAGGTGTCCAAAAAAATGAATTTTCCTCCACAGTTTTTCAGTTGGCTACATCGCCAATTACTCATTGTGGACGATTATGCTTATGCTGACACGGATTTCAGATGGGATTCAGATCTACTTCTGCCACCGGAAGAACATTGGACTGATGCAAGTAAAACTTGTTTTTGGATTTTTCCAAGTTTTATGAATTTTTTGAAAAAATGTAACTGAGATTTAACTTGTGATACATGTGCAGATGTTGGACCAGAAAGACCTCCTGGCATGTTGCCAATAACATGGCAAGCAACCCATCAGATAATAGGTGTTGATTATGTGGAAGGGGCGAACCCCTTGGTAGAGATGGAGCACAACCTAGATGTGATTACCCAGGGGATACCAGAGTATGCCACCATAGATGAGGTGCCACTACGATGGCAAAGGAACACCGTAGGAGTGCTAGTGAGGCTGTGTCAGTTGTTAGGCCAAGTAATCAGAGCAGTCTTGTGCTACCATGAGCATTGTGTGGGCTAATAGCCTCTCTAGATGTTTTTACACATTTTGTAGGATTTGAAAGCCAAGTGTCTCAGAACACTTTATTTTTTGAGATTTTGATGTAAACACCATGAGCATCGTGCGGGCTAATAGCCTCTCTAGCTGTTTTTACACATTTTGTAGGCTTTGAAAGCCAAGTGTCTCATAACACTTTATTTTTTGAGATTTTGATGTAAACACTCTAATAGATGCGATATATATATATATATATATATATATATATATATATATATATATATATATATATAATTATATATATTATATATATTTATATATTATATATATATATATATATATATATGTATGTATATATATATATTGTTGGCTTAATGGGCCCTGACCCAGGCTCAACGTTAAGCAGCCAAGCAAATCCCTACACTACTGGCCCTTTCAGCATCAATCCATGGAGCGTGGACTGAAGTCTCACCCGAAGCAGTATGGGGCGATGCAGGAACCAAGTTTCCACACCCTGAGATAGTTGTGATGTTGATTTTATACCCTTACTCCTATATTCATGCAAATCGATAAGCCTTTAGGGCTTATCAATGTACTTCTTCTGTCTGTCTGTCATAAGCTCCACGAAGGTATCCGATTTCCCTTCACGCAACCCTAGATGATGATTCAGGCACTTATGCACCTCTGTAACTAGGTTACCGACTTGGTTCCCCAAATTGTCTTACGTATTAGCCAACTTTACATACAAATAAGATTATCCTCGCGTAAACATATATTATTACTTGTGTTCATGCAACAGATGGAAACATATATTTTCGTGCATCAACTTAACATTATATCTGAGACTTAGTAGTCAACATAGCATAATCTCAACATTTATAACAACAGTAAAATATTGCTAAACAGATAGAAAGTACATAGTAAGTTCAGAACACTTCTCTTTATTGATGATTCAGATTATTAATACAAAATCTAACCACCCTACACACACAGCTGCAAGGGTTTGCACACTCAGCTATGGATTTCTACCCTAGGCATCTGCGCACTCAGCTGTAGAGCCTCTTTCTCCACTAAGACCCTCTCTCTTAGCTCTCACAACCCTATTACATTAATGACTCCTCACTACTGAACTGCCTTAGACTCTCTAAGACTCTCCTTTTTATACAATCCCATGGTTTGCGGGCCAAGGGCCAATCTCTAAAACTGACACAACCTATCTAGACTAAGGGCGGACAAACATTTTTGACTTAGATATCTTTATGCTCCATGACCACAAAATGTGACGATTTTACATTCTTTATATAAAATTCAAGCCTTCTGCCCCAAAACTTGGGTTCATAACCCCAAAATTGACTCCCTGGGGACCTTCTCCCAATAGGCCCCCAACAAAAACATCATGACTTGCCCTCAAGTCACTCGGCTGGTGTGAAGATCTTGTCGTGAAGACCTCCTAGCTCTACTTGGACAACTACTACCTCAGCAACGCACTGTGTTGCCACCTGCTTCATCTCTTCTACCAACTGCTCTGTCACTAGTCCTGTGCTATCAGCTTGTAGCTTCTGCTGAGTCTCCTGCAGATTAGCCAACTTGACTTCAATGGTGGTCCTGATCACATAGGCCTTGTCCAACTAAGGCTTCAAGCGAGCCTTAGCATGGTTTCCTTGTTTTGAGCTGTGTCTACATGTTCTTTCAATATCTTGGCCTCCTGTAGCTTCACTAGTGTCTGCATGATGGTGACAGTGCGCTGTCGCTTTAACCTTGTCGTAGTGCTGTTGAAGTTCCCGCGCTTCTGTCTCCACCCTCTACACATTGGGGTCTTCTTGTAGGATGGTGAGTAGCTCAAGTGACTACTCAACAAGGGTTGTGCAGTCCGTCATTGCACTCACTACTGCTGCGATTGCATCTGACACAATAGTCATGCATTGCTCGTTGACATCCGGTAGAGTCAAAGGCTGGGCCTTCAACTACAACTCTGTAAATTTGAGGTTCATATCGAGCTGAACCTTTTCTAACTCTATGCGTGCATCGTGCACTCCCGCAATGAGTTTCCAAACTTGCACATCTACGGGCTCAGCCTTTGGAATGGCCAAGTCTAGGAAAGTCTGGCACTCCTCATCCACGACCTTGATTATTCGCTGATTCTTATCTATCAGGTCTGTCACAAGCTAAACAGTGGAGTATCTTTGCACATCCAACTAATCGTTGTTTACCTTTTTCTCGCTGATCACCTGTAGAGTGCGTTGTTTGTGGGCTTGAAGTTCCACAATTACTCCATCCTGTAGAGGATGAAGTGCCTTGCTAGGAAGTGCATCCAAGTTAAGTCCCACTCCTTTGAGGGCGCTTATAGCGGGCCTGTCACCTTCAGTCGATGTTGTTAATGATCCATATGGAAACACTATGGCTCGGGGGTCCC
The DNA here is from genome assembly GCA_000404065.3 of Pinus taeda. Lineage (NCBI taxonomy): Eukaryota > Viridiplantae > Streptophyta > Pinopsida > Pinales > Pinaceae > Pinus > Pinus taeda. The sequence continues at coordinate 97,422 of APFE030678135.1, forward strand.
TTACGCTCAAAATTCCTATGACTTTTGAGGTGCTAAAGGCTAAAGTAGTGGATGTCGCATTGGTATGAGTCTATGGCGCATGGATTTGTAGCTCCTGCAGACCTGTTTTAATGAACCCCAACGCCTGCTACTACTACTGCTTGAACTGTTGCAACATTTCCATGGTGGCATCCCGCATTGCATCCCCTATGTCATTCATATCTACTTCTGTTAGGGTGATCGGATCCAGAGACATCTTGCTAGCCTTGGACTTCTTCCATGGCCCTACCTTTTCTGTTCCTCTGGTGTGCTTGATACAGAACAAAGTTGTCTCCAGTTCCGCTCCTCCTTGTTTCAATTGTTCATCCTCTTCTTCCTCTATCTCTGGTGAAGGCGACTTCTGACCTCTGTCAGAACCACGCTCCTCTTTGCCTGCCTGCCCACCCGATTGCTGCATGGTAGCACGCTCTGCCTTAGCTTGTTGTCAGCCTCCTTTTTCTTTTTTGCAGCCAACTATTCCATCTTCATCTTGACCTCTTCCTTCTTGTGTTGGGCAGTGGAATTGATCGATCCCACAACCAAGTTTGAGGCAGTGCACCACTCTGTCGGCCAACGGTCAAGGACCACACTGATTGTGTCATCTGTTGCCAAATAGGGCAAGTCATGCCACTTCTGCTCAGGGTACTTTCACACTCGTATTGAGACATGGTGGAAGTCAGCCTTGAATTCCACGTACTCCTACAATTTGTCAAAATTGGTAGGTGATAATTACGGTTTGCGGTTGATGGCCATATGTATGTTCATCTCCATTAAGGTCCAAAAGATCTTGTTGTCTTATATCCTCTGAGGATCCTTAGTTTCCCACAATGAAGTGTACTTCATTGCCTCTGGTAGGTCTGGCGCGACCAAAGGAAATTGGCTGTCTTTGGGTAGCTCCCATGCTACCAACACTATGGACATCAAGAGCCATGAATAGTGAAATGTCTTGCTGATATCCCACGCCTCGTGGCAGTTCGCAAGGAACTCACTGCAGAGGTAGCACACCCAATTAAATTGAACTCCCTCTATGCATTGGGCCACCAAAACTATGACTGGTGCTGGCACTTCATCTGCGCGACACTTCCACATGACCTTCTCGGCCAAGAGTTGTGTTGCCACTTTGACCGCAGGGTCACAGATGCTCAAAATGGCATAACCATGTAGCTTGTTTACCAACTTAAACTTTTCCATCATGGTCTTTGTGAGGGCATTCTCGCCAGCCTTCCCGCCAAATGCCATTGCCAGATTTTCCCCTATGTATGGCAGCCATGTGATCCTATGGATCAACATATCAGTGATGGGTATTGGCTCCTCTAGTCACAAACACCCATCATGTACCAAGCACAACAACTGCTTCATTAGAATCATTGTAATGGGAATGCGTTTGTAACACGACATCCATAGTAGGTTGAGCAGTCTTGCCTTATCCACACCTCTTAGCCACTTCTAGGGCTCTAACGTGGTTACTCCAGTGGTTTTGTGGAACACGTGGTTCATGAGTTGGTATGTTGCTAGATGAGGAAACCACTCTGTGTCTACTAAATCCCAGTATTCTAATTTCAAAAAGGGGACACGCCCCAAGCATGGTCCTTCGAACACAATTTGGCCCTGCTAGAGGGGTGTGTGTAGGGTGACCTTACTTTCATCAATGTCTTTGGGCACCTGGGTCTTTCCCCTATGTGGAGGAACATACTCAGGCAACTTAGTGATGGGGTCAGACCCCTCAATTTCAACATCCTCCGTTTCCACCCCAACATCCTCATCATCCATTGGGATATCCTCAATCTCTTCTTTTTCTGCCTCTATGTTAATCGTCTTTCCATTTTCTTGTGCGGTGGGATTATCCTTATGTGGGTATTTTCTGGGAGATGCACACACTAGCTGTAGTGGCGCAGCCTGCTTGCCCTTCTTGTTCTTGGGACCCTCCTTGGTTCGGGTAGGCCTTGGTCTAGGCGACTGTAGCGAATTTGGTACTTCAGCTGAGATTTCTGCAGGCGCAACCTCCGGGACAACTCCTTCTACTGCCATAGCAACCTCCAAAACAAATCCCTCAGCTGATGTTTCAATGTCCATGGCTACTGTTCTTAGAATAATATTATAGCTAATTTTGCGTACAGTTTCTGGAAATTGATCGAACACTAGGAAATCACGTAGCTCTTTGAAAAATGTGCAGTTCATGCACAACACACAACACAACTCACAATTTCTCAATATGCAAAGTGTTTTTTGCTTGGCAGTCATATGTAATTTATAGGCCATTTTGAATTCAAATCTGACTGTTCCCCCCCAAAATTGGTTCATTAATGCTAGATTGGCAACGTATTTTCAAAGATCTTGCCCATAAATTCTGACTTAAATGCTGCCCCCCACTCCATTTGGTCGTTTTTTCATCGTCAAATCATGAACAATGACTTTAACGGTCACTTTTCGGCTACCCTGCACGGTTTCTCCCTTGGTAGTGTAGCTCCCTACGCGGTGTTGTGGACTATGTGACATTCCCTTATTCCATGTAGTTCTCTCCTCGTGTAGCTCTCTAACCTGAGAAGAGTAGTTTATAGTCTCGCGCCTTCTTTCAGCTGCTTGGAGTGGTAAGACTATGCTTCCCTCATATAGTCACTTAGCTGTACCACTGGTATATGGCTTCAATCGACTGCCATTCACCTTGCTTGGGAAGGGTTCCCCATTCAGTTTAACCAGCTGAACTACTCCAGCATCGGTAATCTCCTTAATAACATATGACCCTAGCCACTGCATCTGAAATTTCCCTAGAAATTTATCAAATTTACTTTCATATAACAATACCAGATCATTTACCTTGAAGGTGCGTAGTTTGATGTGCCGATCATGCCATGCCTTTTCGCGCTCCTTTTCAACCTGTTGATGAAATCTAGCTAGAAATAGGTCTTCCTCAAGCTCTTCTAGCTATGTGAGCCTCTCTTGTAGGGCTCCACGGTCCACCATTCCTGTGAGTGCCTCTATGCACATACTAGGTACAATGTATTCCATTGGCATCACAACTTCTACTCCATACACGAGTCTGAAAGGCATTTTCCCAATCAACTTCTTACAAGTCGTTCTGTATGCCCATAGCACGCAGGTATGTGCACATCCCAGTAATTTCTCTGAGCATTGCAGACCTTCGTTAGTGCGTTCTACAATATCTTATTGAATTCTTCCATTGTCCCATTAGCCTGTGGGTGATAAGGCATACCCTTTTGATGATACACCTAAAATTATTCTGTCAACGTGTTGATTGTTTAATTAAGAAAGTGCATACCATGATTGCTCATCAAGATCTTTGGGCAGCCAAATCTTGTCAACACATATTCAGAAATAGACTTTGCTGCTATTACGCTTGTACAATCCTTCACAGGTTGTGCCTCTGCCCACCTGGTCAAGTACTCAGTTGTGGTGATGATGTACCGTGCACCTGTCTTATTTCCTTGAGGCTGGATCAGACCCACAAAGTCAATCACCCATTTCTTGAATGGTTGCAACGTCACCTACAACATCAAAGGCATCTCATCCCTCCACGATGGCCTGCCAGTCCTTTGACATATGTCACATTCCCTACAATATACTTTTGCATCCTTATGCAGGGTTGGCCACCACAACCAACATGAAGAGACAACTAAACAAGGGTAAATGAGGGAACTTGAAACAATTTGGTTTCATTTCAATACTGGTTACTTTCTTCCTAGAGTGGGTGCCCTTTTTTGGAACTAGTTTGTAGAGGTACCAGATCCTTCCCCCAGGATCCGAGGCTAGTGTGGTGGAGTCAGCTCATGACCCGAGGAGGTGGTGGCCAACAAATGCATTTCCCTCCATAGTTTTTCGGTTGGCTATGACGCCAATTACTTGTTGTGGATGATTATGCTTATGCCGACATGGATTTCAGATGCAATCTGGATCTACCTCTACCACCGGGAGAACATTGGACTGACACAGGTAAAAATTATTTTTGGATTTTTCAAGTTTTATGATTTTTTTGTAAAAGTGTAACTGATATTTAACTTGTTATACATGTGTAGATGTTGGATCGGAAAGACCTCCTAGCATTTCGCCAATAGCACAACAAGCAACCCATCAGATAGTAGGTGCTAATTATGAGGAAGGGGCAAACCCCTTGGTAGATATGGAGCACAACCTAGATGTGATTACCCAAGGGATACTAGAGTATGCCACCATAGATGAGGTGCCACTGCGATGGCAGAGGCACACCATAGTAGTGTCAGTGAGACTGTGTTAGTTGTTAGGCTGAGTAATCAGAGCAGTCTTATGCTACCATGAGCATCGTGCGGGCTAATAGCTTCTCTAGCTATTTTTACACATTTTGTAGGCTTTGAAAGCAAAGTGTCTCAGAACACTTTATTTTTTGATACTTTGATGTAAACACACACACATATATATATGTGTGTGTGTTCTATTTTCCACTTATGTGTTCATGCATCATGATAATGTGATTGGTTTTATAAATTACACAAATGTCTATCAAGAACATAGTTTGCTAATGCATCCGTTAATGTATTCAAATTGCGTGGAATATGCTGATATGTGATAAAATCAAAATTTCTTTCCATTAATTGAGCACGTAGATACATATGCAATATCTATGGATTTCTTACCGAATAATGGTTGTTTAACTGTAACACAACGAGTTGTGAATCTAACTTGGCAACTAAATCTGTAATGCCAAGAGCAATTGCTTTTGACAATAGTTCAATAACTGCACTGTATTAAGCAATATTATTAGTTGTTTGACTGAGGCATATACCTTGTAAGTCAATCAAATTTCCATTAGGTGAAAAGAGTGCCTAAGCTGCGGAAGATAAATTCTGTGTGCTAGAACAAGCACCATTAGCAAAACTGACATAATGACTTGACAACATCTGCAAACCGAATGGAGTGGAACACAAGGTAAGCATAAAAACACATGTTTGCAAAGCAAACGAACACACCAAAAACCCAAAAGTGCACACCAATAAATTCACACACTAATGTACAAAAATAATATTTACACGTATGACCACACATAAAAATTTTAGATGGAGCCCATTTTCAGACTTGGGTAATTGATCAACATAGAATAAAACCAAAGTTTCACCATTGACATGACGTGTAAGCATCAACTCAGCTAAATAATAGAGTAAAACTCATGAAAGGCTATGCCCCCATGTCCCTCAGGGGAGTGAGGGTTACGAGTCAAAGGATGAAACCCCATTGTGATAACAGGTAAACGGTAGAGACTCGGTGAAAAATCTCATGAGAGGAGGCAAGAAAAACTTAATCTCATGATAACAAAATGGTGCCCCTAGTTGAAAGATTTGAGGATTTCAGGGTGAACAGAAATTTAAAAAAGTAAGGTTGCAGTAATGTTTCCCATATTACCCTCAGATAAGACTTTGTGCACCAAAATAAGTGTTTGAAGTGGATGTGTTGGGCTATGAGAAACAAACACTTCAAGACACTAAGGCATCTCATTGAAGCTGGGAAGAAATGAAGAACGATGATGGAGATCATTCCAAGGAGTTTCGTCCACAGACATAACCTTCGTCGGTGGGGAATGTCTCGTTCAAAGGATCTGGAGAATCCCATGAATCAATCCAAGGAGATGATGCATAAGTATCCAGGTTCATATTGAAAATAGAAAGACTTTCTGAAGCATCTGTTGAAGCCAATACAATATCTTGATAAGCTTCTTCTAATGGACTTAACGACATAGAATCCCCAAATGAATCAATTTGATATGGAGTAGGAATAATCCAAGGATCTGTAGAAACGAAGATCATATTGATTGAAGTGACATTCAGAGGTGGGAGAGTAAAAGTATCCATTAAAGTAGAGTCTTTGAAAAGACTCGCCCCCACACTCTCATAAGGAATTTTGGTATTTCCCACATATGGGACATTGTCGTTCGATGTACTGGAAGAGAAAAAAGACAGTTGGTCGACAGTGACAAATTTTCCTTCGTGAGGAAAACGAAGCACCCAGAATAAAGAAGAGACCACACAAAACATAGCATGGGTCCAACTTTGCCCGAGAATAAGGTTGTAGTTGAGATTCATGTCTACAAATTCCACTTCTAACTCAACGGTCTTTCCTTCCAATGTGATAGGAAAATTTGGGAGAATACCATATGGATGGGAGCCTCTGCCATCAAAGGCCTCCATAGTGTTCGGGGAATGATTGATAGGAGGAAAGCCAATGGAATTCCAGCACGAAACATACATGATGCAGGTGGAAGCACCTTCATCAATAACAATCCAATGGATTGTCTTCCCTTTAATGATAACTTGAATCAGAAAAGCAATCTGATGAGGAAGACGAGGAACATGGTTTTAAAGATCAAAGGTAATTAAGATTGAATTGGCAGGATCAATGGCACCTATAACACACAACAATGAATTCTGTTGCATTGGACATGTTTGGAGAAATTCCAAAGAAGACATCATTGAAGGTGCTTGAGGTAAATATTCAACAATATTATAATGTTGTGCAGCTCTAGCATTTGGATTATAAGATGATTTCCGAAACACACCTTTGGGAGGTGGCTAGATTACAGATTCATTGTTAGGATGCTCAATATGGAGCGAACTATAACTGGATGGAGTGGAAGTAGAAGGTATATTAGTGACTTCTTTCTCCATCGTCTACTTTTGCGGTGTTTGATAGTTCTTTTTTCGAGTAGCGATCGAAATAGGCGATGAACCTTGCATCATGAAAACTTGGGAACCAGAGGAGGAAGTGGATTGTGGTTGGTATACCAAATGCATCTGCTGAGATGGAAAAGGTTATTAAAAAAAATCCAGAGTCCCTTTCAATAAACAATTAACTTCAGCTCATCGGGGACAATCCTTGCTATAATGGTCTTCCTCATAGATGAGGCAAGGATACTTCAACTTTCTATTGGAAGAAACATCAACAGATGATTTGGGTGGATCCTATTTTGGGGTATCAGTTTTGGCTTTACCTTTACCCTTTCTCTTACCTTTGGAGGCCTTATCTGCTGTGGTAGACTGAAAAACATGTGCCTATGAGGTTTTACCAAGATTTGATGAATTTTTCGAAGGATGGTTGGGACCTGTATCTGAAACAAACTTTTTCTTCGAAGAAGTCTTAGTGGAGGTTTGGGACACTGATCCAATTATACCCTCAACAAGTGTTACATCAATAGACTTTGAAGTTGCTAGATTGGGATCTGAAGATGGTATTAGAGCATCAAGCAACGTCTCGTATAACATGCTAGATTGGGAATAGACTAAGTGTAGATATTGGGCATGAGCAATAGCTTGATACTCGATAACACAACCACCATTTCAATATCCTTAGAAATATTAGTTACGAGTGATTTTGTGAACCATTCGGTCAACAAGTCATTAGGAATCTCGAATTTGATGAGGTAGCTCCTATGTCTCCATTCATGGATATGTTCGGAAATGTGTATCACGGTATCTTGCTTGAGAGATGTTAGCAAATGGGTGTCAGTTTCATAATGAACTCGCAACTGGAAGTGGGTGAGGAAATCCATATCTAAAGAGTTAAAGTCATCATAGGTGCCTTGAGGTAACTCGACATACCATTTTGTGGCAGCACTTGTTAAGGTTCCCTGAAAGAGGCGAAGACGGATAGAATCATCAACATAAGAATTTGAAGAGCACCACAAGTGATAGGTCATCACATGGGCTTGCGGGTCCTCTTTAGGTTTTCCTTCGAATTTAGGGAAATTCCTTGGAATTTTAGTTGGAACCAGAGGGCAGTAAGGCGAATGAAGAATAGGATCATTTGTGAGCCTCGATACATCAGGTAGTTCCAACATAGCTAAAAATGGCAATTGTAGATTGAATAGCATGTAGGGCCTTTGAGGAGGCCCAATCTACGAGTTCCAACCTTGCTGATAAGGATTCTGTCCCCACAATGGAGGATTTTGACCATAGGGAACTTGACTTTCCCCCCACTAAAAGGTACCTTGACCATAAGACATATTTTGTCCAAGATAGGTTTGATATTGACCTACCACAGGCCGTTGATAAGCATTATATACAACATATGAGTTGTAAGGTTGTTTGACCTGTTTGACCCTGGACCTGAAGAGATTGGCCCTGTTGCTGTAGGGGTTGACCTTATGTTTTCTAGGCTGACCTTGTTGATATGCATCTTGAGCTTGTTGTTGTAGAGGTTGACCTTGTTGCTACAAAGGCTAACTTTGCTGCTATAAAGGTTGACCTTGTTACTACAAAGGTTGGCCTTGTGAGTACAAAGGTTGAGTAGGATATTGAACAAATTGAGTTTGTTGCTGCAAAGGCTACTAAGACTACTGCAAAGGTTGCCCCTCTTGTTGCAAAGGTTTCCCTCGCTGCTGTAACGGTTTCCCTTACTATTGAAAGGGTTTTTGGACAGTTCCTTGGGATATACCCTATGGGTATTGAAAATTTCTGAATTGAATCTGACCATATCCACCAAGAATAGTGGATTGACTAAGCTAGACATAGGCACCTACTTATGGAATGTAAAATGGGTTGACCAAGGCTTGTGAACCATATGGGACATAAGCATGTTGGAGTGGAATCTGAGCTGTATAAGGCTGTTGATACTAGATATTACTCGACCGAGATGGACCAACAGAGTTAGGAATATCACTAGAATAAGGTTGATTGACTCCAACCATGTGAGATTTTAATCCACTCACATGGTTTTCACCAGAAACAACAGGAATGTTCATATTCCCCCCAGGCGGTGGCACATTCTATCCACTTGGCAGGTGGGTGGAAGAACTAACTGAAACCTGACCTGAAACAGTCAGTTGTATCAGAATAGAGGGTTGAAATGATGGTATAGGTTGTGACGGGATCATAGGTTGAACAAGAACTGATGTAACAACAATTTGCATAAAAATTTTCGCGTTTGGAATGAATAGACCAATAGTAGACATGGCATTTGAAGACCAAATGGGATTTTGATACAAATATGAAGCACTAGGAGTACCTGAAACTAACTAGGCTAGGGTTGTATAACCAGGTGGAAACATATTCCCATTGCTTTCAAGAAGTGTGTGGGATGGGACTGTTCCTGTAAAAGGAAAGCCTTATGGAGGAAATTCATACCTTTGTTCATCATCAACATGAGGAGTATGAGTAGCGGAAACATCTGAATGACTCAGAGAAGAGGTTGGGATATCACCTTCTAAATCCATGGGTGGAAATAATTGGCGAGGAGGAATCCAATATGTACGAGGAGATAACTCTAAAGGAACACCAGGCTGATTGTAAGGACTGTAAGGACACTGAGGACATATCACAATGGGATTAGATAATGGATTCGATGGATATAAGACAAACCTCTTTGGACTCTCAGCTGTTTCTGGATTAGATTCTTGAGGTGACAAGGAATCCTAAGGTGGTGGATGAGAAGAAAGGGATTGAATGATCAGGACAATCCCAAGTTCAAAACCTTGAGCTTCAAGTGACTGAGGAAGTTTTGGATGAAGTCCTTGTGAAGAACCTTTAGTATAAGACAATGAAGGGGAACTTTTGGGTGAACTCAATGGTTCAACCACGATGAATTTCTCTCAAGAGAAGGAAAAATGAGAGGAGATTCATTGTGGGCTGATTAAAAATAAATTTTACAAGGATTTACTCAATATTGGGCTACTAGCTTTACTTATCAACCTGGGGTTCATACAAACTTGGAGGTGACAGTGCTATATGCACAAGTAAAAGTGAAGGTCCTTCTTGTTGCCATTGTTCATTCGACAAGAGACCCTAGGCGTTCCAAGCCAGACTTCTATAGAGTCATAAGAAGCTTGATTCTTTGATGGAAGAAGAGAAAATCTATTCTAAGAGAGCTACTCTACTCTAGTGATGAGGAAAACAACATGTAATGCTAAATCACACCATATCCTAATTAACCATTTAAATAGCTATGCTAAGCAGAATTACTAAATCAACACTAACCTAATGATGCTATCTAAGTTATAGAAGAAAAGAGCATCAAACCATACTAATGTGTGAGCAAGAAATTTAAACTAAATCTGTTTTCACTTTTTTGGGTTTTTTTGGTAAATCAAGCATGCAATTTAATTGTTCTTGTGGATGTGACAGGTGGATGTAAGGTGGTTGAGGATGGATAAAAGGCTTATGGAGTGATTGGATGGGGTGGAAGGGTTCTAGGAGGATTTTTGTGACTTCCTATAGGTTCCCCATCAATTCGGCCTCAAAACAGGCTGTTTTAGGAAAACCTATAGGATGTACTAGAAACTTATAGGATGATCCTGTAGGAATTCCATGAAACCTACAGGATACAGCCGAGAGCTAACTGTGAGGCACTGGAGATGTTGGGAAGATGGAAAAAGGTGTGTGATGAATGGGATATGGTGTTAGAAGGTCTACGAACACTTAGGAGATGACATCCAAGAGAAGAGATGGGTATATTCACTTAATGTGTCTAGGGGGATTTCAATGAAAAAGGACAAAAAAACTAGTGAGGGTGATGGTGGAACAAGAGATGGTTATTGTTGATGAGGTGGAAGATGGATGTTGGTGATGAAGTCTAGAACTCCTCTTGAATTACCTGTAGTGCTTAAAACATGTGTGTCTTTCATGAACTATGCAACAAGATACATCTTCATAAACTAAAAAAACATGAATTAATTGCCCATATTATGCATGAAGAAAGTGTTGAAGGAGATGAGAAAATGAGTGAGATCTTATTGCAAAAATAGAGTAATGAAAAAGATGACAATGAAATGAACCAAATGCTGAATCAAGACAACAAACTCCAAAGCTCATGCAAGTACTAGAAATTTGTGTTTTTGGGGCTGTTGAAGGGTCTCTTCCTCAAGTCATGGTCCTAGAGGGAGGAAATGAGGCCAAGGCACCTGCTGACAAACTTGTGGTGATCCTTTTTCTCCTTTCTAACCTGCTAACTGAAAGAAGGCACAAATGGAAGAAAACTAACATACAATCAATCTAATCTACATTGTTGTAATGGAAATGGAGCTACTTAAGAAAATGAACAATCAAACTCATAATCTATGCTAACATACATGTGTAATAAAGAGGAGCCCTGGCTGCTAGGGTTGGGACCTAACCCAAGAGCTTCAGCCCTCTAAGCTAACTTAGTGCTGACTCAAAACAAAACTCATTCTCATTATCAAAACAATGGATTACAACAAAAACTGTCACAAGTCTTGCAACTCAAAAATAGAGTAGATTTTTAAAATAAAAAATCCAAATCCTCCTAAGGTCCTAGGCCTCTATACTTATACATTTGAAGTATCCAACGACTTCCTTAAAATTAGGGAGGCTCAGTTCCCAAACTCGAGATAAATTGGTGCTTTGTCTTTCACTTGCTCGACTGCCTTCTAATCCTCATGATTTGGTTGTTTGCACTCTAAGCTGATGGAGGAATATTCGAATGGAGGGGTAGTAAATGAGGAGGATTTACCTCCTATAACTTCTCTCCCTTGTTCCATTCGAGTTTTGACCAAGGTCTTTGCCAAAATTCCTTAGTTTTATCCTTTAATCCCGCATTAAATTTGCATTAGACCACAAAGAAAAATATGCAACTCTAACTCATCTCATAAACAAAATATAATCAAAAGTATGCAATAAGTTGTGATAATAGTTGGTTTGTCTAAGCTAGGAGGTGAATTAAGGCCCATATAATTACCCAATGATGAGGCTCATCATCACCCCCCTAACTGAAAGTGTTGCTGATCCTCTGAGCAACTTAGTCAATGTCCATGTCCTTCATAGCTCTGGTAGCCTCTCTGACATCCCATGCCTCTACTGTGGTCTCTTCTTCTTATTCATAGAAGCTTGCTTTATTTTCTACCTCTTCACACTATGTCTTTTCTTCTTTTTCTTTTATCCCTTCTAGCATCCCTATGAATAGTAGTGGACTGAGTTTTAGGCCTATCCAATTGACCTTCAACCTTTGCATTGATTGCTTATACATAGGTGTCCTATTGAGTGCCTCTCTCAACCTTTGAGGGGAGTGATATTATTTGATCTTCAAGCTATGTGGCAGTGTGTTCCATCTTCTTAGGTAGGAATGTATACTATCATCTCCTACTAGCCTAAAAAAATCCTCAAAATGTGAAATTTCTTGCTCTTGGGTAGCAAGATATCTAGGTGCCAGCTGAGGTTAATTTGCAATTAAATTATGGGTGCTGATTAGGGCCATGGGATTTGATTGTTCAACTCTGATGAAAATAGGTTCATTTTTCTCTTTGGTCAATATTCTTTTCATCTCTGCAACCCTTGAATCCTCATGGTTCATCCATGATGCCAAAGCCATTAATTGTAGATCTCCTAGCTTGGCATTAGGATCCCAAACATTCATGTTTGTGAGTTCCATGTTGTGCAAATAAAACTCAGCCATGTTGGCGCTATCGTCCAGTGTACTTTGATCACAAAGAACAATAAACTACTTATAGTCCTAAAATGGCATGGTGCCCCTTTGTGCTAGTGTTTTAATCTGAAACTGCAATCATTGTTCTTTGAGGTAAAGAGCATAGGATTTAGTTGGCATCCTACACTGGATGGCCTCTAAGGAGAGGCTGGCCATACATGCTAGTTGGTTCTCCCTTTCTTGCAGCTGTCCCCTTAGCCATGCATTTTCCCTCTCAAGTTGGTCTCTCATTATTGCTTCTCTGTCCATTAAGCCACTTAGCTCTTTGCCCATTTCTTTGAGCTTCTCTTTTGTGTGCCCAATGTCTTCCACCCCTTTTGACTTGGTGATTTGCATCCATCGTGTTGGGTTGTGTTATATTCTTTCCATGTATTTAACAAGGGGTTTGAAGGGCACCTGTAACCCCACTTTATGGGGTCTGGGCAGCGCCCCGAAAATTTTGGTTTTAGACCCTGCGGACCCACCTATGGTTTTATGCATGATTTTCCCACACGTTTTTTTGACGCGATGGTTTTTGGTCCATGGTATTGGACATGATGGTTTTCGGTCCATGGTATTGGATGCTTTGGCATGTATAAATATGTATTGTAACATTGAAAGGAACATAATGAAAAATCAAGTGGTAGTCCTGGTTTCGGGATCCAGTGGGAAAATCTCTATGTATATGTGTTTTATGTGTTATGCTCTCGCATTGTTTATTTTTCTGTGTTTTAGAATTCATATGCAGGTAATTTCTGTACGAGGTTAAAATCTACATTTGGTATCAGAGCTCATTCAGGTGGAGTGCAAGTGAAGGAAGCGGATCTCACCAACAGGTGGAATCAAGAGTTGGTTCAGTTTTGCCAAGAACCTAGTGAATGGTGAAGAAATCTGAACATGTGATTTAGGTTGCAGGGAAGTGGATGGTCGAGATGGTAGAAGAACCTATGGCATGTGAATCTAGCCATGATGCAGGTGAAGCTTTCTGATACAAGGTATTGGAACAGATGAGAAGATGGAGTTTTGAATGGGCTTCAATGAAGGTTGAGAACATGATGATTCGAGAGGGATGTTCAAAGATTAAAGAAGAACTTGAAGAACTCAAAAACCAATACGGTGATGTTGCAGATGTGACAATAGTGGAGGATGAACTTTAGATTGATCAAGTTGGACCAGGATCATGCAGTTTGCAGACATTTATGGATGGGGATACTCACATGGAGGAACCTCATGATGATGAAGTAAGTATTATTGATACTTGTGTTTCACTTGAGCATTTGGTAGATGGATTGTATGCAGGGAAGAGCAACATCAGTTTTCCAATGCAAGGGAACATTTTACCATGGATGTCTATGATGAGACCTTGTATGGATAAACAAGGATTGTTGATTGTTGCAGAACTTGTTGGGTTGTTTGTGACCTTATGGTAGAAGGTGCAAAGGCTTGTGACAAGGGAGGAACATGATGATCATTGTGGAGGAATGGGTCATGCTTTAGCCACATGGAGAATTCGCTAAGTGCCCAACATGACTCATGGAAAAATTGAGGAGGGCACACACTTGACTATGGTGATACTTGGGTGGACTTCTCATGGCCGAGACCAAGGGCAAGTCTTGGTGGAACCTTTATTGGGGGAGCCATGGTGGAGAGACTCGTACGTTGATGGTGAATATGTATGGGTTTTCATCTGTATAAAGGATAAAGATAATACTTGTTAAAGAAAAATAAACTAAGTATCGAATGTTAAGGCGTAGCCCATGAACATAAGTATTGGTGAAAAGAAAGTGTTTGGGGTGCCGCACCTCGCTATAAGTGGTTGAAAGACTACCGCAGGTGTAGGGGTGTGACAGGTGGGATCAGAGATGATTATCCTTCCACTTCACTCCCCATAGAGAGTGGTTCTGTGAGTATGAGACATATGATGGTGGTGATGTCTTCTTGGGGGATGACAGGAAGGCTAGAATCGTTGGTCATGGAAAAGTAAAGTTGAAGTTGCAAGGTGGACGGGTTAGAACGCTTCCCGGTGTTCTAGATATTCATGTATTAGCCAAAAATCTGATTTTTGTTAGCAAGCTGGATGATGTAGGTGTAAAAACAGTGTTCGAGAAGGATATGTGCAAGATGATTCGGGGAGCACTGGTATTGATGTAGGGAGTTCAGATTGGAACTTTGTACAAGCTATAAGGTAGCACTGTTATTGATGGGTGCAATAGTTCTCTGGTTCCTAAAAGTGGAGTAGAAAATCTAGTGGTCTCTGGAGAGAAGACCATGCTGTGGCATCAAAGGCTTGGAAATATTGGAGAAAAGGGCCTTCGAATACTTCATGGTAAAGGTATGGTAGAAGGTATGAGTAATAGATCTCTAGATTTTGATTTCTGCGAAAATTGTGTATATGGGAAGCAGAATCGGGTGAGTTTCCCCTCTGGTGGTAAGAGGACGAAACAAATATTAGAGCTTGTGCACAGTGATGTGTTTGGACCTGTGTAATTTCCATCACTGGGTAAGTCTGTGTACTATGTATCATTTATAGATGACTTCTCAAGGAAATACATGGATATATTTCCTTAAGAAGAAATCTGAAGTCTTTGACAGGTTTAAAGAATTTAAGGCTCTGGTGGAAAATCAGACAAAGAAGAAGATAAAGGTTTTCAGGACAGATAATGGTGGAGAATTTTGCAGCGAAGAATTTGAAGAATTTTGTAAGAAGTGTGGTATAGCACGGCAGAAGACTAATCCATATACACCTCAGCAAAATGGAGTCGCAGAAAGAATGAACAAGACGTTGATGGAAAGGGCAAGAAGCATGCTCAGTGGTGCCGGGTTAGGACAGGAATTCTGGGCAGAGGAGGTGGATACTGCATGTTACTTGGTCAACAGGTCACCTTCATCAGCGTTGGAGGATAAGACTCCACAAGAAGTATGGACTGGTAAGAAACCCTCTCTTTCACATCTGAGGGTATTTGGATGTGATGCATATGTACATGTTCCAAAGGAGAAACGAACCAAGTTGGATAGTAAATCTGAAAAGTGCATCTTTATTGGGTATAAGGATGGTTTAAAGGGTTATAAGCTTTGGAACCCAGTCACAAGGAAGGTTGTGTACAGTCGAGATGTGGTGTTCAGAGAGGTGAAAGATGTTATTAAACATGAAGTCCAACCAAAGGAACCTGTGAAGATAGAGTTTGAACTAAAGGAGGAAGAATCAGACTCTGTAGCAGAGGAGGAATCAGAAGATGAAGAGCCACAAACTCTGGCTGTGAGAAGATTAGCTCGAGAAAGAAGGCAGCCAGAAAGGTATAGTCCATCTGCTTTCTGTTCAAACTTTGCTTTGTCTGTTACTGATGATGATCCCAGAACTATGAAGGAAGCAGTGGATTCAGAGGATGGAAAACTCTGGAAAAGAGGCCATGGTTGATGAAATGGCATCTTTGCACAAAAATGAGGCTTGGGATCTAGTGGTGGAGTTGCCAGCTAGAAGGAAACCCATTGGCAGCAAATGGGTGTTCAAGAAGAAGACAAATGCAGAAGGGAAGGTGGAGAAATACAAAGCTCGGTTGGTAGCAAAAGGTTATACCCAGGTGCCGGGAATTTATTTTGGTGATATTTTTTCTCCTGTTGCCAAGGTAACTTCTATTAGATTACTTTTATCTGTTGCTGCTGCTTTTGATTTTGAGGTAGAACAGATGGATGTGAAGACAACATTTCTTCACGGGATTTGGAAGAGGAAATCTACATGAAGCAACCTGAAGGCTTTGCGGTGAAGGGTAAGAAAGAACTAGTATGCAAGTTAAAGAAGTCTCTGTATGGGTTAAAACAGTCACCAAGGATGTGGTATCAGAAATTTGATACATTTGTACGGGGACTTGGCTTCACCAGAAGCAAAGCAGATCATTGTGTGTATTTTAAATTAATTGGTGACCGTGTTATTTATCTGGTCTTGTATGTGGATGATATGTTGCTGGTTGGAAATGACAAAGAAATATCTAGGATTTGAAGACCCAATTGTCTCCAAATTCGACATTTTGAAAGGTCTGGTGTTGCAAAACTATATTTTGCGGCATGGAAATTAAAGAGATCGGGCAAAGAAGGAAGCTTTGGTTAAACCAGAGGAAGTATGTCAAGACAATATTGCAGAGGTTTAATATGCAAGATAGTAAACCGGTGAAGGTTCCTATTCCTGTAGGTGAGGTTATCTGCTGAACAGTGTCCCAAGACACAAGAAGAGGAAGAGGACATGTCCCGTGTTCCATATGCAAGTGCAGTCGGTAGCTTGATGTATGCAATGGTCTGTACTAGACCAGACATTGCACATGCAGTGGGAGTATTGAGCAGGTTTATGTCAAAACCAAGGAAGGAGCACTGGACAGCAGTGAAGCGGGTTTTCAGGTATTTGCGTGGCACTAGGATTATGGTTTGTGCTACCAAGGAAGACCAGCATTGGACAGAGTGTTGGATATCCGTGGCTTTGTTGATGCAGACTGAGCTGGAGATCTGGATCAGAGAAGATCTACAAGTGGGTATGTGTTTAACCTATTTGGAGGTGCAGTCAGTTGGATGAGTAAGAAACAATCTGTAGTGGCACTATCAACTACAGCAGCAGAATACATGGCAGCCACTCATGCAAGCAAGGCAGCAGTTTGGTTGTAGAGATTGCGTTCAAGTATGGGGTT